>JAODKC010000009.1:23684197-23695605 GCA_026777985.1 Mormyrops attenuatus | reverse complement strand
TTCTGTGCAAATGTGCACTTACTGCCCAGATAAATAGCTTTAAACATTTCTTTTGACTGCCTAAGACTTTTGCACAGCACTGTATCTCTAAATTGCCCTTGGTGTGTGATTTTGTTTGTGATGTGTTTCCTGAGATGGACTGCTATCCAATCCAGGGTGTCTGGCACCTCATTGCACATGCATCCTGGGATAGGTTCCAGGCCCACCACAATCTTGTACTGGACATGCAGTTATTTAAGATTGATGGAGTGTCTAAAATCTTAGCATAGATAGGACCAGTACCAGTCAACCCATTGGGTGAAGCAGTCAGTGACCTAGGGCGTCACCTAGGGGTGGCAACATAGCAAGCCGATTTCACTTTGTCTCGGACTGGGAGGTGAAGTTTGACTAGGATGCTACATGGGCTTCTACCAGATAAAACTCAATGAGATGTTTTGCCAAATGGCATGATTCACAGCAGCTTCTCAGGCTTGAACCCATAAACTTAACCCTGGCATGTTAACTCCTCCCGGGGGCCCCATCCACTTTTCATGGCTGCTGTTTGCCATCAAGAGCTGATGCGAGCCGTGTGTCAAAACCCGGCGTGTGCCTGAGACCAGGAGCCGAGCCACTATGTCACTCCCTGTGACAGCACGTCTAGCTCAGTGGCCATGCGTAGCATAAGCGTATTTGGGGGCTCGCATGTCGAATGTGACACTGAGCTTTGCACTCTGCGTGGTGACAGTGAATGAGAATCACAGCGGCTGTCTGACTTGCCAGGCCTGAATCTGCAGCAGTGGACGCTATTGTGTTTATCGCGTCACCCGCCGCCGTGATGCTGCCAGAGTCCGGGGTAACTTAAATGCCGCTACTCTCCACATGACCATCTTGTCCCTGCATGCTTCCAAATGTCAGGTAAAGGGAGTAACTGAATCGCCCTTCATTCTTCCTGGAAGAACGATGCTGGCACCGGATGAAGCGGTCTGCAGCTCACTGGCAGCATGTAGTCTGCGGTGCTGCTGGACAAGAAGACGGTGAGGGAAGGAGTCACACAAAGGAGCCACACGTCCAGCAAAATGGACAGTGAATGAGTCTGCCTGTGATTGTCAGCTGCCGCATTGGCATAGTGATTAAAGAAACATTTCCCATGGTCACGTGCTTCAGCCCTCTTTCCAACACATGCAGAGAAAGTGCGGAGTATGGGGGGGGGGGGGGGGGGCGGCATTGACAGAGCCCACCCTCTGGCTGGGAGATAAGGGGCCATGAAAATTTCCCCTCTGCTAGAGTTACCCCACTCTGCTGGAGTAACTCCCTCTCTGCTAGAGTTACCCCACACTGTTGGATTTACCCCTCTCTCCCGGAATTACCCCACTCTGCTGGAGTGACTCCCTTTCTGCTGGAGTTACCCCAGTCTGCTGGTGTTACCCCTCTCTGCTAGAGTTACCCCACTCTGTTGGAATTACCCTTCACTGCTACAGTTACCCCACTCTGTTGGAATTACCCCACTCTGCTAGTGTTACCCCTCTCTGCTGGAGTTACCCCACTCTGCTGGAGTTATCCCCCCCCCCACTGGAGTTTCACTTGGTTTAGTCCCAGTTGCACCATCACATAGAGCCTACTCTGCTTTTCTTTAGGGTTATGAAGCAGTTTTCCTCATATCTGGACCCGGAGAGGAAGGGCTTTGGAGATCCAGTACACCTGCAGCCCTGGAACACCATGACAACCTGCAGCCAGACACAGATGTGTCGAGGGAGAGGGTGGTTGTTTCACCCTTGAATATGGTGGGAACTGTGTCCTTAAGAGCTTTCACACAGAAATATATGAACATCGAATCCACTCCACTAGGGATGTCTCGATACCACTTCTTTTGGTCCGATACCGATATCGATTACAGAACATTGAGTATCTGCCGATCCCGATCCGATATTTTATTTTTCTCGCTAAATCAACTAGGCTGTCAATAGTACATATCGCTCAAACAGTGAACCAAATATTCTGCTTCCCTAAAGGAAGAAATACGGTCCGCAGCCTGACTCAGTTATGTAATCACTGCTGATTCTTTTTATTTTAACCACATTTGGCAGTATTCAAACTCAAAATCTCCAAATTTTAAGTGCTACAATTTTGAACATAATTATGGCAGTGAAACAAGACAATAACTTAAAAATAACTGTATATCATGCAAAAATCTACAGGCCCATGCATGCACCACATTTAGCAGTATTTAAACAAAACATACTCAAAAACTCTTAAAGTGCTACAGATTAAATATTTCTTATTTAAAATAAATTCAGCGACCTTCTGTGTAATCAGCATGGCTTTGTTGCTGTCCGAAGGGAGCTTCTCGCTTTTCTGAATTGTTTCCTGCAGTGTTTGTTGCTTCGGCACAGTGTTGTTCTTTGCCGATGTGGTCTGTATAAGTTCGGCGTATTCTTTTGCATGATATTTCTGCAAGCGTTTAATCAAGTTCGTTGTGTTAAAATTTCTAATGGTACTGCCACCCCTCAAAATGCTCCGATTGCATACAGTGCACACGGCAGTTCAGCTTTTTTCTTCCACGAGCTTAATGTAAGTCCATTCCGCAGACATGCTGGCAACACGCTTGGAGTCTAACGCTGTACCGATGTACCTCACGTGACATTCTGCTCATATGATACGGTTGCCTTTACTACATATCGTTCAGCTAAGTTCTACTAAGCATTTACATGACGCGCTAATGGATCAGATCGAATACTCCTAGTTAATTTTTCTGATATCTGATCCAGTAATTTTGGCCAATATCAGATCGATACCGATACTGCGGATGGGATCGGTCCATCCCTACACTCTACTGACCCCGTTTTACAGCAGAATTGTGAGATTGGAAATACGTTGAGTCTGGTGTCACACTATGTATACCTGCATAGCATCATAGATGGTTCAGTTTACTATGGAAAGCATGAGCCTTTGATGATGAACTATGATGGTGATGTTTAGGACAAGCGCCTTTTTGATCACTGCTGACAGTGTCGCTAGTTTAGATCTGGCCATTGTAGCTCCCTGAACACAACAAGATGCATTAAATATGCAGCTTTAATACTAGCTAGCCAGTCCATCCATCCATCACCATGCGTTCTGATTCTGCATACATTTATATAGATTTTGCTGTGTGATTAAAAAACAGCTTTTATATCTCTTACCAAATCCAGCTTTTACGCTTGTGATTATGGTGCCCAACATGTTTTAATGGGATGATTATTGGAACAGCATAACTGCTCGGAGGAGCCTTATCTAAAAGATCCAAGGATTTCCACAAGTTTTCAAAACTTCAGCGACAGCGGGAGCAGATCAATCAGAGATGCGCTTGCTGCCTTACATCTCGTTCGTGGCGCTGAACACTTTGCAGTCTCGCCGGCCGAAATAACCCCTTATTACTCAATAAGCAGCAAGTGTATCAAAGAGGATGTTGTTACGTAAAGGCGCTTTAATGGAATACACTATTACAGCACTGGAGGGAGGAACGTGAATGCAATTTAAATGTAGCCATGATTGGCTTCTTAAGTGCAATCATACAAATGCTGTGCCTCACAATTTAATACTGATGGTGCCCTGGATCCTGCTCTAAATAAATATTTGTTTTGTGTACCAACTTGAATGCTTAGCGATAAAGCCATCGGTGATGTATTCACACTCTGGACCGGGTAGTGTCTTCCTCACTAAACAGTAACCTGGTTTGTTGTCAGCTAATTGGATTCTCAGGGATGCTGGAATGCAGCTGTACACCCACTGGCTTGTACCGTTGAGGACTCATGTTGTCACCCTGTGTGATACTTGTGAGATTCTAACTGGCTGAAAATCAACCACATGGATTCTTAATGACACATTTACTTCAGATGTAAAATGTCCTGTAACAACTCTTCCCGGCTCCCAACTTGTCAGATGAATACATCTGTCCTCAGTGCTGAAGGTGATTTCAGGCGATGGGCACACACTTTGAAACACAAAAGCATGTTCACCCCCGACATGCCCATGAATGCTTTAGCCTGGTCCGAGTCCCGTGCCGACAACTTATCGGTGACCTGTGCGGAAAAGCGAAGATGGTATGTGCCGAAAATAAATAAATAAGTCGATGTCTGTATTTCTGTCGAGCCCTCACTCCACCTACACATGTGCGCAGGCCTCACCTCCATGACAGCGGCCGCCGTGTATCCATTACACTAAACGCAGCGGCGTCTAGGCCTCACTGTCTGAGACACAGAGCAGCCACTCGTCCAGCGAGCTGCGCCGGCATGATAAAGGAGCCGCATTGTTCCCCACCATCTGGTGCCTAGATAAGCCTCGCCTGTACACAGCTGATAGTAAGAATAAGCACAGTAAAAGCTGGCTGTTAAATATTTCCCCGGCCCATGAAAAAGGTTCCATTAAGCCCACTGATCCCAATTGAATATTAATGAGCTAATTAACAGATTTATTGTTCTACGTAATTTCTTGAGGGGCATTTTTTTTCCGAGTGCTATTATTTTTTCTAATTATTTTTTGCACTTTGTATAATTGAATCTTTGTAGCTGTCAGCATACCAAGCATGTCCTGGCAGCGGAGAAAAGAGCTATGTGTGTGTATGTTTGTGTGTGTGATGTTAACTCTACTCACACTTTACCACCAACAACAAGTAAGTGTGTGTGTCTGTGGGTGAACCTCACAGCTGGTCTGTAACCTAGTTTTGTCTTCCACCATAGATCAGTAACCAACATGTAACCCTCACACATAAATGGTCTTCCTACATATTTAAATACTCTTAATACAAATTTGCAAGGTTCCCAATCTTTAAATAGTCCTTATCATCTATTCATTTTCTGCACCCGCTTGTCAAGGTCGTAGGGGTCCGGAGTCTATCCCGGAAGCTATGGGCGCAAGGCAGGGAACAACCCAGGACAGGGGGCCAGCCCATCGCAGGGCACACACACCATTCACACGCACACCATTCACACACACCATTCACACACACCATTCACACGCACAACATTCACACACGCCATTCACACACACACCATTCATTCACATACACACCCTTCACTCACACACCATTCACACACACCCTTCACTCACACACCATTCACACACACCATTCACTCACACACCATTCACACACGCACCATTCACACACACACCCTTCACTCACACACCATTCACCTTAGCATTTTTTAGACATTGGGGGGGAAACCAGATTTATCCCTTAAACACCAAAAGTAATTGATTGTATTGTCAGTGAACGTTTGTAACATAAAGCTGGCCTGATAAGTGACCTTCTCGACAAGGTAGACTGTGTATGTTATTGAACATTTCTGCTTCTTTTGAATTTAGTTTTCCTTTTTAAATGTACTTCCTTTGAACTATGTAGAAAGGTTGGGACCCATTTCTCTCAGGCTTCTGTAAATCCAGAGCTTCTATAAATCTTGATGGATTTTCCTAGAATGAAATGTTTGGTCAAAACAATGAGGTTTAGAGACTCTCAGGGGAATTTGATCATTGTATCAGTTAGAGAAACAATATAATTGGTTTTAATGCACTGAAAACAGTCAGTGATGTATTAACACATTAAAAATATGTATGTGTTAATTGCACAAAATACTCTATATATAATACATTTCTCTTCACGGCCTGAACTAGAATTATATCACTCTTCCTGTTTGGTCCATTAGAACCAATATTTAGAACTGTGCTCCTTTACATGATAAAACTGAGATATGAGTCATTGATATTAATCAGCTAATTGACTGAATGACTGGCAATCATTCAATGTCCAGGGTGCGGGAGACGTGTAATGTCATGGTTTTATTAGTGCACTATGTAAGTAATAGCAAACTAGTGACTTTGTGTGCAAGCAATGTTAAGCCTGGTTCATTACAGGGGAAGTTACTGCGCAGATTGAAGTGAAAAGCCACATGAGCAAATCCTGTGTTCATAAGCCGGCAGGTTGTACAAAGTTATTAAAGAACATCACTGAAACACAAGGGAAATATTCTTAATGGCTGGTTATTTTCCTTATTACAAAAGAAAGATACTTTTTTCTGTTTCAGAGGGTATGTTTGGCTTGGGCAAAGCACCACCTGGGCATCCCATCATTCTCTGCAGAAAAAGGCATCTCAAGCTCGTTCTGTACTGCCGGAATCCAGCTCCGCTATAGCTGCCACGCTGTTGCTCCTCACAGCGTGGCGCAGGGAGACTGTACCACATAAGTAACAGGTGCGGTAAGGTCCAGGTTTTTTGATGCACGTTTCACAGGCCGGGATGGGAGGGCGGGGGAGTGGCGCCGTGATGGGCCCCAATCTGTACGGGGGGCCCAACTGCGCTAGCTCTGCAAAGCTGAAAGACCATAGCTCTCTGTGACTCTCTGTCTCTCTGTTACTCTTTTAAAGCAGGACGTGAATGAGGTGGGGGTTGTGTGTATCGGCCCCTGCGTTCCCGATAACTGAATTGTCATTATCTTATTTCACTATCTGCGAGCGAGCCCCCATTTGATTTATCTCTAAAATAAGGCTCATTTGAAAAAAAAAAACACACATATTACTGTGGTTACTTCACCGGCATAACTTATTAATTCATTTTGCTGTTGTATGGAAATGTTTGGCTCATTATAATAATTTTGCCTGATACCCCAGCCACACAATATTAAGAGCAGGGCCCTGAAGTCATGGGCTGTGTTATTACGCTATACATCACGAACAGCGTTGGGCTCATAAAGCCTGTCACTGAAAGGTTGCAGAGTCTCACCGTGTGGCCCACTGGGTTTCTATATTTCCTTCAGAGAGGAATAACAATGTCTCAGCCATATTGCAGCTGAATACTCATTTTCTGCCAGTTAAGTATTGCAGAGATTCTCTATTTCCCACGTTTCACACTCTTAAATTTGCCTCGAGTGGACCAGAAGGCCTTTCTCATCAAATCCAATATTTTTGTCTCTTTTTCTCACTCTCTTTTTTGTGGCAGTGAAATTCCTCTATCAGTGCTTCATATATATAATTTTTAGTTTGATTAACCATTAAATTGTTCTTGTATGAAAAAAATTAAAATATTATGGAAGCCACATAACAGGTCCTGTGTTACTGGAGAGAGGTGATATCTATGGAGAATCGCTCAGAGATGAGCTGAGCAAAATGAAACCCTATCCAGATTGAATTCTGGCATGAAATTTATTAAGCTGTAACTTAAATGGTGGTATTTTCAGTAGGAAACGCCAATATACCAAAATAACAAAGTGGTAAAAGCTCATTTGTGTGTTTCCTTGTTTCCAGTGGTTCTCTGTAGTACCAGCAAAACCCTGTAAATGAAGGTGCAATTAGCCTCTCAAGACCGTTACGTTATTGAGAATTACCTTCATTGGTTTTCAGCGCTCTGCAAATCTGCCCCAACTCCCATTAATTTTTATAGTTGGTCTATTTTGTAAAACTTTGTAAGGCTGCATTATTTCTGTTGCTGTTATTGCTGTTATTTAAAGAAAATAGCCGTAAAAACAGACGCCCTGTTTCAAATAGAAGGAGAGGCAGTATTTCATTTAATTGCTTAATTTCCATGTTTCTGTGATTTTTCTATTCTCTGCTAAACAGTGACTCGTATGTTTTTGATGTTACATCCCAATAGCAAGGTGACAGTCGATTCAGTCATTATTGCCTGAGGAGTCACACAAAGAGAGCAAATTTTTGATCATGACTGAAACATAGTTTGCCTGGATCGGAGCGGAAACAATAAAGCGTGGTCAGTGTTCTGTAAGTGTGCTGGCTCTAAAGAGAAATCTTAAACAGCAGCTATTACATTTTGCATTATGATCATTGTGGCTTTGTATGACTCTTATATCGGCGCATGTCTTTTGGGTAGGTAGGTCTCCTTTTCAACAACCGTTATTCTTCCTCTTGCTCCCCTCTTGCTTTGTTGGGGAGGCTATTTTATTAGACAAAGGCCTGTGTCGTTTCCTTTATGCATATTGTAATATGAACATTGTGAGACATGGAATTGGGAGACTGATTATCTTGAAAACAAGTTGGACCTGGATTTCAACTAGCAAGTTATCTCGAAACGAAATTGATAAATGTAACATTTTTAAAACTGAATTACTTTTCTCTCCTTTCATTTAGCCTGTCTTGGCTTAAGACATGTTTGTTATTTTTATTTCTGAGTGGTGGTTACTTCGTTTAGAGGGGAGAGTAGCGCTGAAAACAAAATATATCTTGTAAGCGGTATCCCCTTTATTTAAGGTGCATGATGACAGAACTGGCGCACTTCTGCAATAGGTTGTTAATTTCCTTGTTTTATTAAACTTTTCATGTTCTGTTTTTTTTCAGGTTTGTGAGGTAGCTAATTACGTTTGTTTTAATGCCTTGAGGCTGTATGGGTGATAATTTAAGGAAAACATTGACTTTCCAAGCTATCTTTTCAAGTCCAGACTGTGGAATAAGAAGCAGTGTTCTGAGAACGCCACATTGTGAACAGCTGATGACACCATCCTGTGGTAAAACATGCAATAGTATAGCCACATGTGCTATTGTGCTGCTATACAAAATTATGGATGATTAAGGATGATTCCTGCTCCTTGGTCTACCACAGCGGTAATCGATGCTGAGGAAGCGAGCGGACTGAATGTACTGAATGTGATGACCGTAAATGACAGAGTCTGAAAAAGGCTCTGGTTAAATGAAATCCCATATTTTTGAAGGCCTGTTCCCTGCGTTCACTCTCTCCATCACAATCTTAAGAAATTGATATGAAGATGAATGGAAGATGAACTGAAGCATCATATAAAGGCTTCTGTCATACAATTCTGCAATTGAAAGCATAATACATAAAATGAGCTATAAAAGTTATTAGCTGTATTCAAGAGCAAAAATGAAACCTTAATGGCTGAATAGCTTTATCGCATTGAGTCTTCAAAAGACAAAAACAATCCACTAATTTGGGCTGAAAAGCTTTAGATGGCAAATGTGGATTGTGGACTATCTACATGGCTGAAAATGGAAGGCCCATTTGAAATAATTAACATCAAATGGTAATATATTGTAATGGAATGATACGTTGCTAATTGAATCGCTATCTAATGTGGATTTAATTGGATATCAGGCTTATTTCCATTTGGAATCCAAATTAAAATTAATACATCGCTGCATTAAGGAGAAATAATTACCAGGAAAACGAAGCTTGGCTTTTCGAATAGCACTATTGGGCTGCTTCTCCTTGCCTTATTCTTGCCAGACTGACACCTCTCCACCGTCGGAGATGATCTGAGTCGTTTGTAAGCTCATAAATGACATCTGATCCCGGGCACTTCACAATGGGGTAGAATGTGGCCCAAACAGGTGACGCACTTCCATTTCTCTGTGAGAGGCCTCACCGGAACCAGCACAGAGCTCTCTCTGGCTCACCGGCATTATCGCCAAGCCCCGCCACCCAATTCAATGGTCCACGGATTCCTCAATTATTTCTACGTAACAGCATTCCACAGTGGAGTACAGCCCCATTATCCAAGCGACTGACACCATCGGAACTTGTTTCACGTGTGACCTTTTGCTCTGATGGATCACAGGTAAGAATTTACTGGGATCAATTTTCATCTGAAGCTGAAAGTACTGGGCCAAAACTGCAAAGTGCACACTTAAAAAATATATAAAAATACATATATCAGGTGTTTAAGGGATAACTCTGGTTCCGCCCATATATATATATATGTGTGTGTGTGTGTGTGTATATATATATATATATATATATATATATATATGTCGTACATACACATAACTGGACTGTCTGAGATGGACAGGATTATGAAACGCTTTTGTGTGCTTTTTCAGAAGGAGACAGCCACGTGCTTGGTTCACATTAAAAAGAGCGTTCCTCTCTGTGTGCTTAAAACACAGATGGTTGGCTACCTTCATTAATTTGTCATATACCAAGTGTTTCATAACTGGTTATGAAAATATATTAGTCATTTTGGATGTCTGTGTACTTAGTCCTGAATGTGCATCCTGCCCGCTTTAGAAGACATTTGCCGACTGGAAATACTCCTTCAAGGAAAGTCGCTGAAGTAATTTTTGGAAGATAAGAAGCAGACTGAGTGATGGGATGATGATAGGAGAGGAGCCCTGAGTTGTAGCGTGAGGCACCTGAGCTGTGTGACTCTGCCGGGGCCCCTGGGCCTTTCCAAGATGCGCCCAAGTTGAGCCTGGTACTCCGACTCTGCTCAGCCTGCAGTCTGCCATTGGCCTGCCATCACCTGATACCCTCTACTCCCCGATGCTCTAGCCAGCCCTCCACACATTGCTAAAACAGCATCATGGTGGAGCTTTACATGCATTTTTACTCCTGAACGCCATGACCGGGAGACTGGAGGCCTCTGCGTGCACAACTGACTCACGCAGAGCAGCAAGTGAAGCTCCATGTTGCACGTTCTCTCTCAGACCGGATCCCACAGAGCAGCTCCAGCTTACACATGCATTTTTGTTTTCCTTTAAATTATATATATATATATATTACCTGATAGTCCCTAACTGCAAGCTTTGCACTGTTTATTTGATTTTTAAGAGCTCCAGTAAGAATTGTTCAGTGGATAAATTTTTCCTCAATGGGGGTCTGTTTTCTCAATAAAACTGGATGCAATATTTTATCTTGTTACGTGCTCGCAAAAGATTTTCCCCATATTGTACTCTTTGGAAAATTTTGAATGAAATAATCAATTTTTTACATGCTGTGACATTGCTACACCATTCTGAGAAATACACTGACACCCTGTTAAGAATCCTCCAAGCTTGTAGTGAGGTCTGTGCAATTCAAGAGTCCCATTTAGGCAAATCTGCTTATTCTCTCCAGGGAAGCTGATAATGACTGAAACTTCAGCAAAATTGAGACCCTGGAAGCTCCAGACTCGCGTGATCCCGGCGTCAGATGCTGCGTGACGCGGGAATGATTGAATACACCGCTTGTGCATTAGTTAAGTACAGCTGTGGCTAAATTGATGTTTCATCAAAGCTCTCTGCAATTTGGCAGCAGGCGTGACTTGATATGTATTCACACAGATGCGCACAAAACATCTTTCCTCTTTTCTCAGGCAGTGACATTGCTCATTTTTCAGGGAGACCATCCTTCAAATGATGGTTCGAGCCGGCTTCGGAAATCTGAGTGCAGCAGGTTAGGATTGTAATAATGTAAGAAAGAGACCACAACATACATACACAGACATACTCTGCTCTATAAAGAATAAGGTGATTCTCTTTCCCTTTGCCATGAGATGAGAAAATTGCTCATCTAATGAAATCCAATTTTATATTTCATTCTGAGAATCTCAATAAACACAGAACAAGCTGCAAATAAGCTTTTCAAAAAGCTGATTACCAAAACAATTTATTGCCAAGTCCAGGGTCATGGTATAATAAAGAGAGTGAGTGAGAGAGTGTGTTTGTGTGTATGGGTGA
>JAODKC010000009.1:23674066-23684097 GCA_026777985.1 Mormyrops attenuatus | reverse complement strand
CCCCGCCCCCCCCCCCCCCCCCCCCCCCCCCCCCCCCCCCCCCCCCCCCCCCCCCCCCCCCCCCCCCCACTCCAAAGCCCTTTTCCTGGCCCAGCTCTTTGGCTCTTATAAAACCAGCCAGCTAATACGAGAGCAGGCAATTTAATCAACTTATTTAAACATATAAACCCCCCATCTTTTTGCAGAAAATGGCAGAAAACATTTTTGATTGAGGTCATCCACACTTCTATTAGTGTAGCAAATGAAGTGGAATTCAAGGTTCCTCCATTATCAAGGTCAATTTACATTTTTCAGGTCTGTTTTCAACACAACACAGCCCTCAGATCCAAGGCAGATGCAGCAATTACGTTTCCAACTACAGAATAACAGCTGAGCACATACTGCTTTAGTATCAGTAAATACTTTTTATACTGTCCTGTCGCACTTCTGTTGGTGGATCTTCATATAGAGTAAATAAAACAACTTGAAATTACTGGTCAATTAAAGTTTTCCTCAGATCTTATTTATCGCAACACAAACAAACAATTGCAGGGTTTTGTGTACCTGCCAGCTTCTGCTGGTACGCCATGTTTCACTGGGAACACATTAGCTGTCCAATAAAATCATTATACACACCACAATATAAATACCAGTGTTGGATTTTGGATTTGGATTTTCTGTCATGGACCTTTGTCAACATGTCTGGTGCCCTCTTGTGTTAAGCAAGTTCAAAAAGTTTCTAATTAAGTTTCACCCTTAAAGCCTTTATCAGTTTGGTAGAAATATCTTTTTTTGTTCTAAACATATTTAACATTTAGCTTTACTCTCTCTTCAGGGAGCTGTTTAATTCCTAATTTTTAAAATAATGAAATGAGTATAGTCTTCTGCATCTTTCTACCGTCATTTGATATTCGCTGAATGTCATAAAGCTACATACATGTTTTTGATGCACAAAAAAATTTATTGCAGTTTTTATTATTCAGCAGTTGATGACTGTTTGCTAGTTTTAAGGGCCTTGAAACTCTTCTTTGAACATAAAAAATAAATCATTTATGGGTTAGTTCATAGTTATGGTACGTTGCTGTAAATTGCAGTACATTTTGGGTTAGGTAATGGGTAGATTATTTCATTTCGCATGTTTAGCAATTATTTCTGTGATATAATAGAATCGAAAACATCGCACTAATACATAAAAAAAAAAAATTGCACATAATTTCTCCGTGGGGTAGTCATAGCCACCTCATCAGCAAATAAGCTTCTCATCGTTAACCTTTTTTCATTCAAAAATAATGACCAACTTACCTTCATGATGTAAAGCGTCCAAGTAATTACAGGGTGTAGATTTATAGTATAACATTTTACTGTATAATGTAATAGAGATTATTCCAAGATGACCTGTAGGTGCTGGAATGTGTTAGTAATTGTAGTGCATGACTATACACTAAATTTATACTAGATTTAATACTGTAGTGTCAGCTACAGAGGGTTTTGTCTATCTAATGAAAAAACTCTCAAATCACCATTAACCCTCAAGTCAGCTCAAGGCTGAGGGCACTGGCATGTCATACTGTCAAAGTCGACATATACCTGCAGTGGTGAATGGCTCCCAGCTGCAGGTCACAAGACAGCAGCACTGCACTCCATCCAAACAGTGACGAAGCTGTGGGAGGCCCAGGGATCAAGAGCCCCAAATGTACAAACAGAAGGTCGCCGGTCAAGGCCCAGACTTAAAAGTGCCTGATAATAAAACAATGAGGTATCGACAAAGTAAATGAGGGAGGAACAAGGCAATGAAAATAGCCTGTTCAGTTGTCTTTGCTATGTACATGTCCCTTGCAGTTCCTGTGCCTCTTGAAACTGTGCAGCACTATCCTCTAACATACGGGGTCTGTCCAGCCCCCTGAAGCTCTAATAGGGAGCCGATACGCTGCTGCTGCCCACCGAGCTGTTTTCCACATTATTTGTCCAAAAAACGAGCAGCTGACTGCTTTGCCCAGCACCCGCTTGTCTGCCTCTGTAAATCAATCTTGAAGCTGCAATTAAAATTACCTCTCATGTGGTGTAATTCCTGTCTTGCTAATCCTTTTATTTGAACATCTGCCGGTCAGTCAGGAAACGTAATGAATTTCCAATTAATGCAGAATGCACACTCGGTTTGCTTCCATCGAGCTGCTGCCAGCATTCCTCGCTCTGTGCTCAGAACAGTGCTGTCTGCTTGGGGAGGCAGGATACCTGCATTTTCATTATTAAGATGTCGACAACTGTTATTTCATATCATGCTCGTGACCGTGAGGAGTTTCACACAGGCTTATGTGGGTCCCACAGCTCAGGGATGAGGCTGCTGTTACTTTGCTGTAAAACTTGTCTGTTCCTGATGTCAATCATTATTATGGACTAAAACCATTAGATGGATGGATGCAAACACTTTATGCAAAATTTCCCATTTGTGATAATCAGATGATCAGCAGCTGAACTGACAGGTGACCCAGAAGATGATGGTTGTCCTTATACCCACAGTACTGTTACAGCACAAAGGCAACATCTCCATCCTGGTGTTGGCCTTGAGATTACCTACATCAACCCAGTTTTTGTGGGACAAACAAATACTGCCACAGAAGCCTTTAAACTTTTAAAGCTATTTGGATATGGTACACACATTATTTTTGGAGTTTCAGACCATTGCTTACCGGAAACGTTCATAAAGAAGGTTTGTTCTCTGTAATTACAGCCTCTTTTAAACTTAATTTAAAAGCTTTTTAAAACAAGTACTGAAAACTTCTTCTGCGGCGAATGCAGAAAGGATCCTTTTTTTAGGATTAAACTACAAAGAGATCATTTTGAGTCTGTTAAGTGCTACATATCCTTTAATAAGCTCAAAGCAAATCACTTTCAGTCATACTTCCATTACAGCAAAAACGGCTAATTGCTCTAGATGGTATACAGGCTGCAAAGCACAACTCCTGTGGTTCCAGACTCATAAAAACAGGAAACGCAACCAAAACATAAATCAAACTGGCCCCATTACTCATTCTGTATATCCTGTGTATAGAATACCTACTCAGAAGTATTTGGGTGCTGGAAATGTAGGGAGGCAAGCATTTCATTTGGAGCATTAAGAATGTGTTGTAAAATAAAACTGCTGATAACTGAGCAATAATGTAGTCACCTCAGAGTGAGTGTGTGTGTGTGGCACAAATGAGACACACTTCCCCTTTAAACACCTTCATTCATTAAGGAGGGACACATTCAAGTCTGAATTATTTTATTCCAAACTGGACAACTGAAGCTTTGTCTCGGAATGTTTGATCAACGTATTCAGACAGTCTCGAAACTGAAATATTTTTACTTGATTCAGTTAAAGTAAAAATGTTCCAATGGGATTCCTTAAACTCCATAAAAAGATCGTGCTGGTTGCTTTAGAAGAAGAGAGACTGAATTCTTGACTCACCAGCTTTTCCAAAGGACTTTGGTATGGGGTGGGGGATGCGGGGGGGGGTGGACAGAAATAGGATTGAACAGTAATAATCTGTAATTCACAATGGTAATAAAATTGCATTACATTTTTTCATAAAATAAATGTTCCCGTTTATATATACACAGAAAAACATACTGTACAGACCCTCTAAGGACCCATTCCTGAAGGGGGGGGGGGGGGGCATCACAGACATACAGGGGACACAGTGTGCAGCTAAGCAGGCACAGCTGTACAGGGCAGCCTCGCGACTGCTCAGTGTTGGGGAAGCTGCGTATTACAACATTTACAATTAGAGTCCTCGGGGACCAAACGGGCATCGGAAAGTACTGCAGACGAGCAGGGTGGCACCTCCCCCTCTGCAGCTGGCCATCCGTGGCACTGCGGGGACCAGTGACGCAGCCTGACCGCCCCCCGGCTATTGGACCTGCGTCTCGAAGCTGCCGTTCAGCTGCCCCTCTTCGTAGTCCATCTGACACAGAATCATGTTGTTCTTTAGGAAAAATTTGTCTCCCACACAAAACCTACAGGCGGAGACACAAAGACATGCGCCCCGGAGCAGCATTTGTTACTGCCATCTTCACTGGACTCATGCCAGTGAAGCTGCCCCTGGAAGAATCCACGGATCTCACTACAGTACTTAAAGTCTGTTTATTGTGGCCCGCAACCACCTCCCTGTCCGCAGTGACTATCCTCCATCGGCCATGACAGGACTGGAGGGCAGAGCCATTCATGTGAACACGAAGGTGCTTCTTTGAATTAAAGAAAAAAAAAAAAATGTCATAAACCACGTTTCCAAGCAGACAAACTGGACGCCTGGCACCCAGTTTGACCACGGCCGCATGCCTGCTTGCTATTCTAGGCCCAGGCACTGGCCGCACTGGTTGCCTAGGAAACCTGCCACCCCTCTTCGTTGGGGTTTTATTAAGCCACTGGGGGGTTATTTTAAAAATATATTGCTAAAGTTCATACACGAGATGTGGTGTTGTGATGCATGGGTATGACTCAGGTCAGGACACTGTACCTGTGAGCAGAAGGTCACTGGTTCGAATCCCATGGCCAGCAGAGTAATTTTACCGAGGGGTCCTTAACCCCAGCTATTCCAGGGACTGACCTTGCTTTCTCAGTCGTATGTCTATTTGGAAAAAAGTCCTTGACTAAAGAAACAAATGTATTTTAAGGTCTGTCCTGGAGAGGCATGCTGATCAGAGGTCAGTGCCGGACAGACCACTTCACAGGTCAGCCATGTGTCCAGTTAGGCTGTTAATACAGAGGTGCTTTGACACTAGTTAATTATACCAGCATTATTCAACCCAGTCCTCCTGGACGCTCAGACAGTCCATGTTTTTTACTCTGATGGCAAGGAAAGAGCAAAAACGTGGACCATCTGTGGGGCCCCAAGGACCGGGTTGAGAAACAATGCATCACACACCCACACACAGGGCACTTAGTCAGAAAGGGCCAGTAGTCTGCGTGATTGTGAGTCACCCGCCTCACTCATGGCTGAGGATTTTCTTTCCGTGTTTATGCAAGATGTGCTTTTAATCCACCATGTGTGTATGTGTGTGTGCACAAGCTGTGGAAAAGGCCAGTGCAGCCGAAATGATACACGATTCTAGAAAGAAAGAAAAAAAAAAAAAAAAAAAAAAAAAAAAAAAATAAGAAAGCCCCGTGAATGTCGGCCCTTAAAGGCCCCCCAACACGGCGCCTTGCGGCGCATCGCCCGAATCCCCTCCCATGATCCCAGGGATATAGTCAAGGATGAGCCCCCGAAAAACTTCATTTTGTCAGCTGTAATTCCCCCACACCTTGTGCTTTCAGAGTGAAAATCTACAGCGTCTGAAGTGCTAACGCCGGCTTTACTTCCTGCTGCGGCTTAGAGACACCATTTAGAATGAAGTCTTCAAAATATGATCAGGCCTGACATTGATATAGCTGTCAAACTGAGGTCGACTCACAAGCTTAAATTGTTTTTCATCCACACTTATAATCCTGCACCCCACAAAATCTCTTACTTCAAAGATTACTTTTAGACTTCTCGCTCGCCCATTTTCTCATGATTTGCTAACCCCAGTCAGCTTTTGACCCAATTCATGTTTAAAACTTTACTGAATGTAACCGGACATTTAAGTCATATCATAAAGTCAAGCTATAAGAACTATCAATAGTCAGTGTGCATAAATTTTGTACCGATCAATTGACAGAGGGAAATATATTTTCATGTGGGGCTGATTTCTTACATTTGCTGCAGTCTCTTTTGCTCACCTCTGGTTGCAAAGTTGGCAGGCGAAACAGTCCAGGTGGTAAACATTGTCTCTCGCTCTCATGACCATCTCGAAGGCGGGGATCAGCTTGCTGCATGCAGCGCAGTTTCCCGTCGTGCCGAAGAGCCTGGGAAACAAGCAGATCGGGGGTGGTCACCTTTCCAGGCACAGCGAGCATGGGAACAGCGCGCAATGGCGGGACACGCGCGCCCAGAATGCTTCGCGTCTTTAGTGGCGAGGACAGAAATCAAGATGCCAATTTGTCACTAATGATCTAAATCGAGGTGATAATGCGGCCTTAGTCCCGTACTTTCAAGAGACCCGTCTGTCACCATGTGAGACGGGTCCGAGGCAGACTGCAGTAAGTTTTCCTTCTCGAAAGTAAACATTGTTAAGGAGGCTCCGCTTCTGCCAAATCCAGCTGCTTTTTATGAACAGAGCAAAATCCCATCAACGTAGTCGAAAAGGTGAAGGAAACCAAGGATTCAATGTTTATTTTGCCTGCTCTCCGAGGAAACGGGGAAAAGCAAGAGCAGGGTGACCTTGCAGAGGTAACCAAGCGTAGTAACCAGCAGATCAGAGAGAGTCTTGATGCAGCTCTTTACCCTAAAAAACATGACCCCTGTTTTGGGGCACTTTAAATAAAGCATACAGGACCCGCAGTGTCTACATGCACATCCATCAAGAGTCGCGTAGAAGGTGCACTTCAAGTCATAGAAATCGGCATTTTCAAACAAAAAGGAAGCATAATAGAGAAAAGTCCTCAGTTTGAAAAATTACATCCTGTACATGACCATCACAGGCATAATCTCTAATAGAAAAACAGTGAGCTTTAAAGGGGCCCTATTATGCTTTTCTGGTTTCTCCCTTTCCTTTAGCGTTTTATATAGTTCTATTTGCATGTAAATGGTCTGCAAAGTCTTAAGGCCCAAAGTACACGCCATTCTATTTTATCCTATTGTTTTTCATTTTTGCTGCTCTATTCTTGTACTGTCCACTTTCTGCCGTGACAATGCAAATTTCACACTTGTGGGACTAATAAAGGATTATCTTATCTTATTCTCCTCTAATATGCCTTGAAACACCTCGCTGGAATTCTAGCCCTTACTTCCGTGACATGGTGAGGTCACCTTGTAACATAGTCCTTATTGGCTGACTACTTGTAAGGATCTGTTTGCAAATTGTAAGACATGGGAACAATGTAGGGTATGCCGACCAAACAGAGCACACTGGGCTCATCGGGGGTGGGGGGTAAAGTTAGAATATGAATACACATGCACAGTATGAGAAAAATAATGTTCTTGGAACATTAGAGTAGATCCCAAAAGTACAATTATGAACAGTGAAAATGAGCATAATAGGACCCCTTTAAGCAGTAATATTTTTGGGTATTTTCTCCCTCATCTATGTTTGAGCTCAACAGATTATAAGCATATCCACAAATACACAGATATGTAGGTGTGTTTATATCATTTAGCTGTTGCGTGTATAAAGAAACAGAGGAGCACAATGCTGAACTTTTCTTCCTGGTGATATTCCATCCATATGCAATACTGCTTTCAAAAAAATAAAAAATAAATAGCAATTTTACACTGACAGATTAAATTTTGTTACTGTTCGCTTCTTCCCCTGCACAAAAGAATTTTTTTTCCCCCAAAATCAGCCATCAGAAATTTGAACACATAATGCAAACTAATTCGTGCTTCTATAATTTATGTATTTAAAATATGCTTATGCAGAATTGACTGCCACTATAGAGAATATCACACCACCATGACAGTAGTAACTGCCAGCACACAGCAAGATGCTTTAAATGTTCTACCTGACAGAACCTGACATGTGACTCTTACATTTTAAAGCCGTTACCCAGAGCTGCATACATGGATAAATATAACAGAATAATTCTGAGTACTGGTGGTATGACATCAAGAGTCTCTTTAACGGAGTGCAAAGTATGACATGTGGCAGGACCGGGGGGGGGGGGTGGCGACAGGCTTTGATGTTCATGTGGACGATTCATTTCTTAGCTGTACATTAAAACACTGGCTGCTGACCAATAGGGGAAGCAGGCGATCAGCAGGGCTTGGTGTTGGAAAAGCAGTTATGGAAAATGGATGACAGGAGAGATAGGACAGGGGGTGTAGCGGGATCCTCTGAGCAGGCAGGCGTTAAGTCCGCAGCTGGGATGGAGCAGAGGAGGCGGGTGGTGCAGGGGGCGGAGGTCCGTGGACAGTGGCAGCGCACGTGGTGGTTCCTCCCAGTGGCACACACCAGGCAGCAGAGACACAGTGAGCTCATCAAGCGCATTTCAGGGCTTGCAGGCCAGTACCTACGCTCTCTATACCATTGCATGTCTCCAGTTTCCCAGCAAGGTGAAGCACTCATGGCCTGGAGTAGGTGGTGATGTTCAGAAGGTGCCCTGGTATCGCCCTGCCCACCCAGGAACCCAGGCCGCAGATGAGAAATAGCTGATTATTAAGACACTTTAAAAAGTGGGTCAATTCATAGATTAGCTTAGCGTTCTAAAGAGGAGATGCAAGAAATAAACTTGTTATACTCAAGTATCAGAAAGTCTCCTACGAGGCTTAACTGAATTACGGTACTTGTCAGCAGTCACTCACCTCTCTGAATACTGCCAGCAACTCAGCATTTGCTGTGTAACAGTGCATGTTTGAAGCCACATGGCGTGTCGACTTCGTTTTCTCAAATGTCTTCTTATTTCCTCACATTTATTACCGCCTGGCTCTGCTCCGTGTTCTCAGTCCTTCCCCTCACCTACTGTAAGCGTCTTTGGGTTCTTGAAAAGCTATTTACAAATTAAATGCACAATTCTCTTCTGTATGGCTGTTCGTGTGGAACCTCTGGATTTCCATGCTCACCAGTGCAGCCATGTGCTTAGAAGCGCGAGCCTCCCTGTCTGTAATCCACACCGGTGGGACTGCAGAGTGGTTAACCACTGATAAAGATTAAAAAAAAGAAATTTCCCTAATGAACGAGTCAATTTAGAGAGTCTGGACTGATTTCGCAGGTATGATTGAAGACAAGTTCACACGAAGATCTCAGCACTTAATGGATCATCAACGCTGGATATTCTGTGTCTAATCTTTTACCTCATGACTAAACAACTATTAATCTACTTGCTTGTAATGTATTTTCAATAAAATTGAGTTCAACTCCTGCTAACAACCACGAGACAACAATTTGTGTATGAAAATGTACTGTCTATTAAGGTTACTAACAGAAAGTACAAACACCAAGACTTTAGAAATATCTATCATTTAAGGTTTAAGATTTACAGCTTTGAGAAAAGTTAGTGTGAGAGTAGAAGGAAATGCTCCCTAATTACAGTAAACCTCATCGGCCTCATTCTTCTGGGCATTAGTTCCCACCATATTCTTCTCATAGACACAGGAAGAGCGCAGCCATTGGATGGGGTGTCGGTTCTCTGACCAGGAAATTCAGCAAAGTAAAAAATATTACAGAAACACACCTATCTAATAGATCCTCTCACTCAATCTTATCTGGATTACCAGACAGATGTTCCTTAACTCGTGTGAACAAACAGACGTCACACTCCCAGGATGCCCCAGCCTGCATCCCACACGCTGCCTGTGATCAGCGTCCTGCTTCTGATGTGGACGGCCCACGTCTCAGTCTGTCTCAGGATTTCTCCTCTCTCTGTGTTCATGGCGCTTCCGTGAGTTAAAACCAAAAGATCAGGCTGGGGGGGGTGGGGGTGGGGGGACATTAAAACTAGGGCTTTGGTTTATGTTGGGTTTTCTCAAATCAAAGTGCAATTTAAAATTTATTTTTGACTTTACTCTTCCAAAGACTGACTTATTGGTTTAACATTTCATATGCATATTAAGCGTTATAGTGGGGGGGGATGGGGAACATGTTTAAGTTTAGTTACATCGAATTCAAACACTAAGCAAAACCACAGAGTTTGATGGATGGCTTAGTCACATCGGGACCATCGGATCTAAAGCATGGCGGTTCTGCCTTCTGCAACAAGGTCACCAGATTCTGAGCCCTAGAAAAAGGAAGCCACTAATTAATCCATTGTTCCCTGTAATAATGAGAGAGAGCTGCAGCAAAGCCGCCTATTTATGGAATAAAATGAATGTCAAGTGGATTTAGAAATAGTTGAGGGCAGCACAGATTTCGGTGGGGAGGCACCTGTATGGCATCCTGTACACCTCCCCGCGCCTCGCCCCCACACCCCAACAGAGGTCCTCTCATAATTAGTATCACTTGGCAGGACTCCAAAACCCACACAAACGGAGGTGCACCTGATCCTCCCAGTTCCCTTTAAT
>JAODKC010000009.1:23646971-23668753 GCA_026777985.1 Mormyrops attenuatus | reverse complement strand
CCAAGACTAACCTAGTATTTTTAAACTTATTCACATGGGGTTAATTAAAGAAGAGCATCTTGGAGACATGCAACAGCTTTCTAATTAAATTCATTACGGCTTATTTTGAGAAGTGGAAACTGGCAGCGTTTCTAGCTATTACAGAAGGTGGCTTGCTGCAGCACACGGTTCCGTGCAGACCTGGTGAGATTACAGTCCTGGAAGGTGTGCTGTCGTCAGCCCTGCCCCAGAAGCAGGTCTGGCTCCTAGTCCTCATTATATAGCACAAAAAAAAAAAAAAAAAACATGCAAGATCCCCCCCCCAAACTTCTGAAGGGGAGTTCTGCAGCATCCTTGTCTTATCAGACAGAGGCCGAATGTAGGACACCAAGACTTGTGACCTAGTATCCAGCGAGGACTCAAGCTTTGGAGCCTCCCTCCTGCAGCGGTTTAAACAGCCCTGTATCCATACAGGCACACCCCCACCCCCAGGAGTCACAGGTGGGGCAGCCCTTTTGAAGACCGGACAGTTATCGGATAGCAGTCGAGGATCCCACCACCCCCCTGCCGCCGAACATCGCCTCACGGCCATCAGCATCCATCTCCTGAGGGAGACACTTGATAACAAGGTACAGCTCCACTCTTTTTGCTGATGTCGAATAGGCTGATGCTACGTTGGAGATGTTCCCGGGGTACGTGCATTCGCCCACGCAGGCGCGCCACCCAACGCCGCCGTCTGCAGCGTTAAGACGTCGTCATCTGCCAGCCGCTTGCTCACAGAGTGACCGTTTCTGGAATCACTATGCTTTCCTGTCAGCGCCTGCTGAATAAAGCACTAATACTTTACATGGCATAAGCACAATAAATGTGCACAAATACAGGCGGGGATGGGGAAGTGCGAGGCTGCTGCACTAAGAGCGAGAAGTGATGCACGAGAGCCTGATGCTGCCTTGCAATTACAGCAGACTGATGGCTGCAGCAGGCGGGAGGCAGGTGACCCCCCTGAAGGCCTGGTCAGACACTGAAATGGGGTATAAAGGGCCTATGGATTAAATGTGGGGGGGGGGGGGCTTGCTCCACACGCGACCCTCCCATGTTCATGGAGGATTTGATACCCCCCACTCCTAATGGGATAAATAATGAAGCAGTCTGGGAATGGGTCAGGAGATCCTGAAGGGGGAAGTTCCGTTACTCAGGGGCAGCAAGTCACCAAGATTTACTCAGAGCCAGGACATTAACAGCAGAAGCGGACACAAGCATTGGTTTACTTATTAATTAGGGGTGTAAATCATCAGCCTCTGGGCAATTTGATAGGGGGCATGACGAAAGGGGAATCTGTACTTTCTATCATGATTCATGGATTATTTGATAAAACTAAAATATTTAACTTCACCAAAATGAGACAGAAATATTAACATGCAAACAAGTAACAGATTTAAACCATTTTGCCAGATTTGAACAACGTTGCATCGTTTTTTTATTCTGTGGAATTTTGATCGATCTGCGGGGCAGATTTAATAATGAATTATTAATGTCACAGGCCAGCACTTTGACGCCTCTTCTAAATGGCGAATGTGTGAAATCCCTTGTCCTTCACTACTGAAAATGGCTTATCCAATGGAATCATTTCCATTATTGTAGCAGTTGTGCAATTACTTCTGGTGCTGCTTGAATACTAATAGCTGAAATTGACCAAGACTAACAGAGGGATGCAGAGACCTTAAATTTCTACTTTGCTAACTAGTTAGTTACCTCAGTGTCTTGAGCATTGCTACTATAGCTAGCAAAAATGACCGTGTTACAAGTGACATTTCCCTAAAGCAACACAGTGCAAAGATTATCATATTCATTAGAGAGATCACTCTGTTACAGTACAGGGATGAGTTTCCCCGAAAGTGTCTTAGTGTAAAGATCGACATTGCTTCCATTTAGAATATTAATGAACCTACTCCTACCATTCTGTTTCGTGAATTCATGTCTTAGGCGGCTACTCTGTGCATCATCCAGTAGCATGTGTCCACAAGTGCTCATAACCCTGAAACAGGTTATTTTACCGAGAAGAGAAAAAAAAAAAAAAAAAAAAAAAAAAGATGATTCTGGCATTACAGATCGATGCATTGAATTACCACCCTATTAATCGATTCATGACGATGCATCTTAAGTTAACGCCCCCATTATTAACTGATTACTTTGGTCTGCCTGGTGGCAGAGACTAGTTCCAGGTTCGTCTGGGGAATGGGAGGATTCACCATGTAGACATGGAAGTGCAAACTTCTTAATGCATGAAATAACATGCACAAGTGTGGCTGTAGGTACCAAATAAACCTGAGTAATGATGACTCCAGCTCAGAGAAGCCCTACTCCTGTAGGCTGTCACATCTTGTAGATTCCTGTTGGACAGTAACCTTATGATGCAATGCTGAAGAGGTCAAGAACAGCAATAGAAAACTGATCTGAGCATGCAGCCCTCATCGTGTTTCTAAAGCAGACTGACCACTGGCCTCCAAGAACCACTTTGCTGTCTTTGCCACTGAAAAACATCGAGAGGGGTTCCATGCATAGACAAGATCTCCAGCAAATACAATTAAAATAGCATTCAAAGCAATTACCCCAATTACTTTGCATTGAAAATTCATTACCACTTCTACACTATAAATTGTTCAGCCAGGATCCTCAAACTGCTCTGGCGTATGGCCACCATGTCCAAATACCAAAATGCTCTGAAAGATGACAATTCCTCCCCCGAATGGCAAAATTGAAATCTCATCTTGAGCCAAAAGCGCATTACCTGCATCATAATTCAGCCGTGCAACACCCTCCCAGGGTTCACTAATCCCTACCAGCTCTCCTGGAAAACAGCAGCGTGGAGAGGAGAGAAGTTGGCCGTTAATGAGAGTTTGTACGGACGTGTCTGGTCAGTGTACACACACACACACACACTCCAGCCTTCCATCTTTAACAAGTAAACAACACCGACCAATGTGCATCTGGGGACAATTTTAGGAAGGATTTAGCAAGGTCTTCTGCTGTTAACAAGCTCAAGGGAAGATCAATTTGTACCAAGATGGAAACTTGTATGAATAAACAGATACACTGTAAAGCAGAAGTACTTTGTGTTCAATTTACACATAAATTATTCATTACAATGATTACCAACTTGTAAAACATGGTAATGCAAACAAAAAGATTTCGTTTGTGGCTAAATACCATTTGTTTCCCCATTATTTTTGCTTTGATGAAGCACAGGGCTCATATGGTGACAGATTGCCGTGTGAGAGATTTCCACCTGGGACAGCAGCATGATGAACACATTAAAGAAGGGCACAGTAAGCTGCAGCGACCAGAGCTAAACTAAGCTAAATCACAGAACTCTTCAGTTTTATACCCGACGTTAACGGTTCCGTGGGAATGAACATTTCAACAAGGCAGACTCCACAACAGAACACACTAAAGTTGCAGCCAACTGTTCTTCCAGAGACAAGCTTCAAGATCATGGTGATGCTGACTTAATGAGTGTTAATTAAAATGGATGGATGTCACGCTACCGTAGGAAAGGGAGCCCTTTGTGGAGCCAGAGGTAGACGAATTGTTACTTAACGGAACAGCATTTTGACTGATCCATCATGAATAAAAATAAATCAAATCAAGATCACATTTATTCATCATTTAAAACACATGCTGCTGTGTGTCATGGTCTCTGGAACATCTTCAAAATATTGGTAGTTCACAGGCCAGTTTGATGAAACAGTGGAAGGAGCCTGAGGGAGAATCCAAAACGTGGGCGGTACCTGAACACAGAGCAGTATGAAGGGACGATGAGAGCAAGCCGGCAGAGGCGTGAGCCAGGCACATACTTTGAGAGTTCAGGCTGCGGCAGACTAGGGACGGCTTCATGGGGAGCGACTCGGGGCGTATGGCGGCGAAGCAGCCCTGGGGAATTACATGCGGTTAAGACGCCGAGCGGAGAGTAAATTAAAAACCACCTACTGTAAAATCATCAATACGTAGCCGTACGTCCTCTTTCAGCCGAGCACATGTAGCTTAGCAGGAGCCGCTCCGCCCAGCGGCACGCTGCCGCTCACACGGGCTTCGAGGGGAACTCACAGGGTGTTCTGGGGTAATTATCAGCAGTGGAGCGTAAATGCAGTCATCAGGATACGATCGCGTGTGTGACCCGGGCAGAGCAAGACATGGAGTAAAAAAAAATAAAAAAATTGAGTAGCCCTTTGTTTGGCAAACCTAAAGTCTGTTTAACATTCAGCCTCTGCAAAGACAGGAGCCCTGCCTTTAATAAAGGCTAACAGCAGCTGTCAGTGGCACTTATGAAAGTGGATCCACTTTGTTCTCCACTATCAAAGAGGAACTTTTAGCCTTTCCTGGGTTACAGGGACTGGCTGTAGGCACAGGACAGAGGCAGGGCATTGGAAAGAAATGATACCAGCTATTATAAAGAACATCAAATTGCAGCAGCCCCATCAGCCTTAAGCGCAGATATTTAAGGGATCCTTCTTGAGGGATTTAAAAAGCTAGTTCTCTTTGACAGTTCACACCTCTACAAAGAACTGGCAAGATAAGAGATTACTGAGCCCCAATGACAACTTATGGTCTTAAGTCTCAATGTCACATGATTAACATGATATGAATGCTGCCCCATCCCATCAGGATCTCAAAGTACTATTTTTTTGCAGGCTTAAAACCATGCAAAAGGTGTTCAGTATAGGCATCCTCCACATCATTAAAATAGTGCCCAAAGGCATTAATTTCAGGATAAATTCCTGGAATGTCTCATTTTCCAATTTAAATAACAGGTCTAGTATTGGAGGTGGTGTTCATTCATTTAAAAACTCCTGACAACTGTGGAATTAGCCAAAGATTCAGGGGGAACATTGTATAGCATGTCAGCTCATCTAGCTACAGATCCTAGAAAGTGTTATTAGTAGTTTGCAACATTTAAAAGTACAGCCAATCAAAACACACAAAAAAGTTAAAAATAAAAAAAAAATAAATAAATTTAGGCCTACAATGGTAGACCAGGTTAGGGAAAAATCCAAAAAGCCACCAAGAGAGGGGAGTGAAGGGGGGGGGGGGGAAGGCCCAACCCCCACCTTCACATTAAGAGTATTAGAGCACTAAAATAAGATGAAATATTGCATTAAACCCAGAGGGGAACAGTGTTGATGAAATTTCAATATTTGAAATTGGCAAGTTCAATTTAAGAGTAAGAACAAGCCACACTAAGCCTGGAAAATAGCAGAGAGAAAATTACTTTGTAGAAGGAAAAGTGAAAAGACTGTAGAAATGTATAAACAAAATGTATAAAATGTAATCTCCAAGTGGAAATTAGAAATCAGCCCAGAGAAACGGAACAAGAAATATTACTGTCCACTTTCTAAATCAATATAACACTGCTACAACACAGAATTACTATGGTAACTCAGTGGGAAAAAAATGAAGCAATTTTTATCATTTTAGCGTAAAGAAAAAAAAAAAGTGCCCGAAGCTCAAGTTATATTACAACAGCTGACAGATTACAAGGTTACACTCATTTGAGACACTGCTTTTCAATCACCAACTTTATGAATCTAGAGATTTCGTTAGACAGCAAGCTTACAGGGTCATACATTACAGTGCAGAGGTAATCTTGAAGTTATGAAGTTTCACAATAAGGTTTTTATATAGGTACCTTCCAGAAGAGTCCAGAGCAGGCGGCTCATTCCAGGAGGAAATCTCCCCAGTGAGGACCGGTTTGTGCGATTCACCCTAATGGTTTCTGTAACTGAACTGAATTTCTGCCCAGTAATGTGTAACAAGATGTTTCTTTCTCACATACTTGACTGATATTTTAAAAGGACATAATCCATTATGTCCTTAAAATAACAAAGTGCTGCTTGGATAGCTGCTGGACTGTATGATGGAAGAGAGATTTGCCAATACAGATTTTGCATCCAGCATTTCCTAAAGATAAGAAGGTAGAGATTCTTTTAGGGGAAATTTGCAGGTTTTTCCCAGGACCCTTTCCAGGTGAGGCTTCGGGAACTAACAGCCACGTATTCATCGTACAATGTAGTCAATCAAGTTGTTCAGTGAATGAAGCACACAGACGACTTACCAGCGGTGTCTATGCCGAGTTAAGTCTTCACAGGGTGTGAAAACAAAACAGAAAATTACTGTATGGGACAAATGGCTGTGCGGACCACCAGTATCCCTCTATTTCTGACCCCCCTTCAGAACGAGGCGGACATTAATGACACTATGAAAGCGCAGCCTCTGAGAGCTCTCCACGTCGCTGCCAAAATGCCAGCGCAGTTGGTCGGCCCCAGCAAGCAAAGGGTGAAGCTTTTAGGCAATGAGCAGCAGGTGATCTCAGCTTTTTCTGCAAGTCCTAATGCTCCTAAAAGCCACTCTCCCCGTTTCTGTAATTGGGCATCAGTAGTTAATGTAGTATTGACTGCATTACATGCTCCTGTGCATCCTCTCCCACTAATGCCATTTGCATCACCTTGTACATTTACCATATTGCTTAGCCAATAGTCGTTAAAAGCCATCCAAATCATGAGTCGTATACGAAACTTTTAGCAAGACGGACCTACAGAGACAATTTACAGTTGAGTTAATCTGGATACATTAGCAAGACATGAATGCAGGGAGCCCAAAAAGCGCGTGACGTTCCCGTTATTGGTTTTCTGTGGGTAAATGAATGAGTGGACCGCTAAAATAGATACGAAATATCCATTCTCAAACATAAATAATGGGTCTGAAATGCGAGCCATTAGCTAAAAAAAAATAAAGAAACCGGAATGCATGTGCTGACAATATTGCCAGAGAGAGGACAAGAATAGTTAGACTGGGTCATAAGGGCTTGGGAGAGAGCTTGAACAGCCTTTTATGAAATTAGGTTAAAGATGTTTATACGCTGACGAGGAATGAAATCGAATGCAGCACGTACTCTCTCCCCAGCAGCCGCAGAAAGTTGTTTTAGAAGCGCAACAATAACTTATCCTCATCCAACTTAATGGAGTTAGACGCGACTTTAGTGTTTGACAAAAAAAAAAAAAAAAAAAAAAAAAAAAAAAAAAGTATGTAGCAAGTTACCATGAAATGTGAAATCGCATATGCAAGATCACCGTAAACCTGTGTCTCGGCATCAACAACAAGTTACACAATTACCCTGCCATCACATTATACACGTGCCACGTAAAGTACTGCGGCGCGTACGTTTTAATGAACCGTTTTCTTTCCATCAGTAACAGCTCATCAGAAGGCGAGTCGGGGCTCCAACAACCCGGTAATTTAGCGCCTTGCACCGTGTGATCGCGCTGCAATGGAAGATCATTAACATGGTGCCGGTACCGGATAAATGGAGCCATTCCCGGAACATCGGACACGGGACGCATAAGACGGGTCACCGAGGCATGATCAGAAGCTAATCAAGGGCGGCCAAATGAATGATCGATGATATGCTTGGTATTGCTGTATCGGAAATTAAGAGTCGGCTGCATATGAAGTTAATGCGGGCGACCACGTTTTCTGAACTTTGTGTGCATCACACAAAAAATAAAATAAAATAAAATAGTAGTCCCCATGCGCAGTCAGTGATCACAATTCTCATAATACAAGGACTACCGTTTTTTAAAAAAAATAAAATAAACGCTGGATGGTGAGCCTACCTCGCCGTAGCGGGGATAAAGCACTTGCTGACATCCAGATGAACGGCGACAGTTACCTACCTTCTTCCTTGTCCAGCACCATGACCCTGGGGAACGGAGAGTCCGGCTCCGGGCGATCGGCAGTCGGCTCCCGCAACCTTCAGCGCCCCGGTCCGCTTATTTCGAAAGAGGTTTAAGATCGGAGTAGTCTTTTTGCCGCTGGCTCTAATTGCACGGCACTCCAGTTAAAAGGAATACGATTTTTCCTTTTTTTCAAAAAGACGAGAGCCTAATTACGGAAACCCATCAAAATAAAAACGTAGCCTTACTCATATAACCTATTATCGCCTTTGACTGCTCTTCCCTTTCAGATCGCACTTGCTCGCTCGCTAGCGAAGCCTCGAACGGATAAACTAAACGTGATATTTACAGTCGAGAAACACTGGTTCAACACCATATCTTCCATGCGAAGCAGGAGGAAAAGGTAAAAAACCTGCCAAGAGTACTCAGCAGATCAGAAGCAGAGGTGATTTTTTTTTTGCTGGTCAGCTCTCTTCTCGGTAAAATGATTTCCCCGCTTTTATTTGCTCCGAAACCTCCAGCTACTTTATTAAAAAAGCCAATTGCGAAGCTGACAAGTGCTAAAAGCATACTCTCACTACCTCTCTCCTCCAATTTATGTGCCGCACTCTCCTCCGCTACTGAATAAATGCGCAGTTCCCGGAGACCCTCGGATTCCCCTGTTAATTAAATCAATTCATTATGCTCAGATCTGATTAGCAGCCCTTC
The DNA here is from genome assembly GCA_026777985.1 of Mormyrops attenuatus. NCBI lineage: Eukaryota > Metazoa > Chordata > Actinopteri > Osteoglossiformes > Mormyridae > Mormyrops > Mormyrops attenuatus. The sequence continues at coordinate 23,660,339 of JAODKC010000009.1, read as the reverse complement.
CCCCCCTCTTTGAATCAATTATTCAATACACAAACATAATTGCTTGTGCCAGAGGTGTCTAAGTATTAGCTTATTTAACTCCAAGGACACTAATTACCCCTAGGGCAAGGGAACTTTTCTCATTAATTCTGACAAAACACAAAAAGCACAGCTAAGGGAAAGTGTGCGTGTGAGTGTGTCTAGGCTGTTGAGAGAGAGAGAGAGAGAGAGAGAGAGAGAGAGAGAGAGAGAGAAGAGGAGGAGAAAGAAAGGAAAAGAGGGGCTGTGTGTGTGAGTTTGCGGTGAGATCACGAAAGGTAGAAATGATGCTGTTTTATAACGACACGTATATTGCCGTGTATTTCCCTCCATCCATTATGCTCAGGGTTTGACATAAATTGCGTCTAATTGTATTTATTAGTATTTCTCGGAATAAATCCGCACGCTGACTAGAGTGCTCAGAAGCATTCTTCATAACTGGATAAGAAATGTTTTAAAAAGATATAGTACAACGAAATGAGCCTGCGTTTGGATCAAAAAGATTAGAAGAGTTTTGAGTCTGGTAATATGATTGCTGGCTGCGGTGGTCTGCTGTCTTGTAGCGAAACCCTAAAGAGCTGTACTTTAGCTAGATCTGCGGAGACTTATCTAATTAAGGGAGAGATACGACCCAGATTAACTGCTCAATGCGGAGAGTGCTTTCTCGTTTGACAACAGGCAACGTAAAGCACTAGTGCGGTATGATTTCTTTACATTTGTGTAAGTCGTTATTGATTAAAACGTCTTCCGTTTGGGATGCACGGATGTGGGAGCCAGATATAATTTGTTTTACGGTAAAAGAACTTGTCAAAGAAATAGTATGCGACGCAATGCGAGGTAGCTGATTATAAATATCAGAGGGCCTATCACCATTTGGCCTTCAGAGAAATCAATAAAGTACGATGTGGACCTTTCATTCTGTGTTTGAAACTGAATGATTTTTTTTCTTTCCAATATCCTGAGTGTCCACTTTTATATTACTTGTTAGTTTTATATGGTGTGTGGAATTCACCAATCATGGTTATATCCACATTTAAGTAGGCTGCCATGATCATAGAGAAACAATTTGCCCCCCACCAAAATCAATTGTATGGTCCTCTGCCACTGACTTTCTGGTCGACATCCCTGACTTTTCATTTCAGCAGTCAGACAGATTGATGACTTACAACCAAAAATGTATGTTCGCTGACCTCGGGCGGAAAGTAAAAGGCACATAATTAATCCAGTCACACGAAAGGAAAAGAACGGAATGGTGTAGTGTCATAAACGTAGGACTTCAAATAGCCATTTGACATTTGGAAGTAGAAATGTGTCATGACGGAAGGCGTAATCACAAAGGAGATGAACACACATGTGTTTATATGTGTCAGCTTGCATGTAAATAAGACGATGTATAAGTGAGATTTAATTGACATGGATTTCTTTTACAGTTATCGTTGTTTTATTTCTCCCTCCATTTTAGATGCTACACTCACCAGTAAGCGATGTCTGAGTAAAGAATGCCTGTCCTTTTACATGAGAGTATAAAGGGCAGAGTAAAGTCTAACTGCGTCTATTTGCCCACTCTAGAGGTATGTCTCACTCGGTCGTCTCCCTTTATTAGACGCCAGACCTTGCTGATGTGGACACTAGCACACAAGCCCTCACTACGTAAAGGTCAGCTGTAGGACGCAGCTGCAGTTGAAGTTGATCCTCTGCAATACAGTTAATTAGAATTCACCGTGTATTCATTAGGCTCATCAATGCCACGTTCTGCATTCAGTCACTGGCAAACATCAATCTGTAATTAACCCTGATTCATCTGACAGCAACAGGTATTGTGATGCTACTCTTCTGCAGGCAGGAAATCTTTGGACATTTGGAGGAGGGGGTAGGTTAGTGCATGCTCTGTGTTTCATAGCAAATGTGCTCTTTTCTAGGTCACCAACAAGGACAGGCTGTATGGACAAGTTCTTCAGAATCACCTACATTTGCATAGTTTTCTTTCCTTGCTTTGCTTTCTTTTGAGTGCTTTTTTCTTTTTAAGATGCAACCAATCCAGTTTTGCACAGTTAAGGTGACACAAATACTATGGTGACACAAATATTATGTTATATTATGTTCATATTATGTTATTCATTATGTCAAGGTGACAAATATTATGATTGTATGTTTTAAAAATTAAAATGAATGCACTTGTTGAGATAGATAAAATTTTCAGTTCTTTTGTAATAGTTTTGATAACCATATGTTACTGACAGTGGGCAGTGGTGGCTTAATGGTTAGGGGTACGCACTTGTAATTGAAAGATTGCAAGTTTGAATCCCCGACCAGCAAGGCACCACTGAGGTACCCTGAGTAAGGTACCGCCCCCAAGCACTGCTCCCCCGGGTGCTGAATTATCTGCCCCCTGCTATGTCACATTCCCACACATGGGTTAAATGCAGAGAACACATTTTGTTGTTGTGTGCTGTGGTGTGTCAACAATGACAATTAATCACTAACTAATAAAGGCAAGAAAATGAAACATATGATGTTCCATGACAAATATTGTCTGCAGGTGGCGTTTAAAAAATATTGTAACATACAAAATACTTCAGCAATCACTTGCTTTGCTCTACATTATTACAATGGCAATTTGTCTTATGTACCACTAGGGGGCTGCATCTCCAGACTCGGTCTGCTTTCACACATTGAGATGTGTACACAGTGTGGAAGGCTGTTGCATAAAAAACACAGAGCAAACACAAAGACTGAACGTAATCCCACAGATGATCTGACAGATTAGCTAATTTCAACAAAAGCAGCCGCTTTAAATAACACAGAGTTAAATAACACAAAGTTCTGCTTCAATTTTAGTTCTTTATCTCACTAAACAAAATTTACGTGGAGATGGAGAGAGCTTTGTTAAAACTCACAATTCATCAATGACAATGTTATTTTGATTTTTCCAAAGAGTTATGGTATAGCCCCTCCTAGTGGTTGGATGCTGCATTTTTCCCTTTGTAAGTGTAAGACACAAGTTGGTTTTAAAGATATTATTAATGCATTCTGTGGTTTTTCTGAAGCCGGCATAAGAAGCCCTGGTGTGTCCAGGGCTCTGTGGTGCTGCTCGGCCCACAAGCACCGGAAGCCGGAAGCCTGTAAACAGCCACCAGGCTACAGGGGGTCCTCGCTCTAATTGTCAAACCTGCTTAAAACACGCTCACTATACAATTTCTCATTAAAGCAGAGGGGATGCAGCTAAAAATAGACAAAGCGTTGTCTAGGAGGGAAAAAAAAGATCGCCTAACCAAACATTTAATCCATCTTTAATCCCAGTCATTAAGAATTAGACATGCAGAGCTGTCCGGCCGTGCTTCTAAATTACAATCAAACGGTTACCAATTACACAAATTATTGACGGTAGATTCCCTTTTCAGCTGCAAATTAAGGCTATTAAGAAAGGCTCCTTTTTAATGCAAAAGTAACTAATTAACCAACGGATGGGAAATCTGCAGCACAGATATCAAAAAAGAACTCAGTGCACATTGCAGAAACACAAGGGAACCAATTAGTTTAATTATCAAAACAGCTAATTAAAATTGCACAGTTCCTAATTAGTTCTTTGCTTTTTGCCTCTAATTGACAGCGGGGAGATAAATGGGCTGCCGATGAAAAGGGGAGAGGAGAAAAACAGGGGAAACTTTGCTGGAATATTTATGCTGACTTTATCTCTGTCTGTGTGGCAGCCCTTGAAAGTAGAAAATTAATGACCTTAATTCCCAAACTGTTTTCCTCTTACTGCACTCCTCTCTGTGTTCCTGGTGCATTCTCCTTTGTATGGGCCTGCCACCCTGCCAGCTACTGGAACGAGAGAAAAGCGCAACTGTGGGGCGGGAATGAGCCACCAATTCTCCTCATAATATGACAGCTCCCACTTAACAAAAGAGTAAGATGAAAGAAGGAAGCAGATGCAACCGCTGGGAGCATTGCATCCTGGGAGCAGAGTGCCAGCCTACTTCACTAAAAGGTTTCCATCATCTTTGCGGGACTAATTTGTCGCATTGAAAAGAAGGAACTTGGCAGTGAGGATAGGGATACAAAGATGTAATAGAATCACTTTAAAGATTTTACTTTGGGTGCCAAATTGAATGTTAAAAAGGCCGACATATAATTGGCTGTAAATCTTCTGCATTTGCACGTTGCTGGAGGAGTCTAGCACGTGATCGCAGCCTCGGTTCAGGGTCTGAAAATGAAACGGTGGGGGGGAAGCTTAGTTACATTACAGCCCGTAGACACATTGTAGCGGTGGCCCCTACCATCACTACAATCTTTTACACAGCCTTTGAAAGTCAAGAAGAAATATGGATTCTGTCCCACTGGAAAGGAGAGTCTGCAGGTCGCTTTTCCGAGCTGCGTTGCGGGTGTGGTCAGGAAGCCCGCTCGTGCTTCTCCTTACATGGCGGTCGCTGCGAGAACCGCCTTTGTTCTGTCTTTACACCCACAGCGTCCTGTCTGGGCACACGTGTGGGTGGCCTTCCCAGTGTACGCTGACAGATAACAGGCAGGCCGCTCGCTTTGCAGTTTGAAATGAAATGTAAATTTCATGATTTTTTTTTAAAATCTGCATTAAACAGCGCAGAGAGCAGAGGGATGCGGGCTTGGCATTGAGTACAATTCCATTTGCGTCTGCAGCATGATTATAATGCGATGTAGTTACATCCCCCATCCCTTTAAAATTAAACACACGCACACTCAGCTGACGTTTGGAAAGCCTAGACTTCAGGAGGAAAAGCTATTGGCGAAATCCTACTAAAAGGTATTAATAACGGGATGCTGGGGGGCTCTTCTCCACATTTGTGCGGAGAAAAGGTATTTGTGTTCCCTATTAATATGTCCATCCTCATTTGTGTATTTGCTGAGGCATTAACTTGCCTGTAATTTCAATCAGCTGCAGCAGTCCAAAGAGCTTCGGGTAACAGCGCTGGAGAGAGATTTATCTGCCCTCAACTCACTGCCGTTCCTGAAAATCACCCTAAAGACACCCTTGGGTAGCTAAGCATCAGCCCCAGGGAATACAGCATTCACTACATACAAAGACAAAGGTGCCCGCTAATTGATAAACCTTTAGTTTAGTATTTATTGAGCCAATCTAATTATCAATCAGTGCACTGCGATTCATTCATTAGCTCCTGGGCACCACTAAATATTCCTCTGTTTTTGCATTAATATACCATTTGGGGGAATATAAATGGATCAGTTTATTGGTGGGGGGAGCCTTGTCAAAGTGCAAATCTGGTACCTCTGTACCTTTAAGGATCACGGGGAGCCCCCACACTTGTGTCAGCTTTTGGTAGCGGGCTCCATGCTAATGACGTGCAGTATAAGTTTAGTTTTAATTGTTTCGTAAACACACCATTGAAAAGGAACTGATTGGATACAGTTCGCAGACACTTTATTAATGTTATTTTCATATGTTAATTGGTTTGCGTAATTATTGTTGTCGCCTGGCTACGGAATACCTGGCATTGAGAAGGTCGGGGGAGGAGGCGGTTTGAGGAAGGAAGATTCCAATTTACATTAAATCTGCTCCTGTGAACATTAAATAATAATGGGTCTGTAACCTGAAGGTGTGTTCAGTTAGCAGAAAGCAGTTTTATAATTTATACGCCAGCTGTTTCAGTGCTTTTGAGTCCATCCCGCACCCCCTCTGCTTTTAATGAAATCCTGTTACTGGAGAACAGACTGGGCTGAATTGAGATTTTAATCCCATTGACGTTCGGCTTGGCAGCGCACACTGCTGGGGACTTTAAATGGAAAGGTCCGTAATCAGAGGACACTTGTATTCAGCCCCCTACAATAATGAATCTCATCAAATGTTAAAGTTGTGCACTAGGGGTTCGCGTTTCAGGGTTTTTTGACCATCCCCATCAGAGGCAATCCCCCGAGAGCGTGTGATTACTCAAGTTTAGCAGTTTATTGCCTCATCTTTCAATGGCCACCGAAGCGCAAAATTCTCATCTAGGTTGGTCTTTTTTTTACTTGAACACGGCAATATAGACTGCAGACCCTCTGAAGGAATCCTGCAGTCACCACCTGCATTATTGTGCTGGTGTACCATGTATGCATTATACATTATTTATTTTATTGTAGGACTGTTAGTGGGAGGACAGCTGTGAGAGACTGTGGCAAAGTTGGCTCTTCTAGGCCTTGTTTCTCTCTCCGTCGGACCTCCGGTTGAGGTTAAAACCGGGAGACCGGAAGTCTGCTAAATGTCATGCAGGTGAGGCGCTACGGCACTCGCTCTGCTGTCCAGCTGAACTCCAAGTCCTGCTTGGCGTCCTGGTTGCTGCTCAGGCTCAGTTCTTAATTGCTTTATTTGTTTGGATAGTGGGGTGCTTCAGCTGTCAGTCAGGTGCTAATTAAAATGTGTTCCAAAGCCAGCTGGAGTCAGGGCCCTCAAGGAGCGACGCCGGGCAGCTCTGCTACAGGAACGACACTTCTGGAGGGAAGAGCTCGCACACCACGCTGTACCCAGGCAATCCTGGCTAACACGGCACCGAATGACATTTCATTCCTACTGGCACTCTATAAAAGCCTTGCATCATACTTGGAGCTTACATTTAAAAGTGGATACTAAAATTTGGGTGAGTATGGGGGGGGGTTTCTTTCTGGGACTCAGGATAAAAAATATACTAATTAACAGAGCTAGAGTAAAGCCAGAGCCTGACGAGAGTGGCCCAGGATTGATTCTTGATCATTTTTAAAATGTCTTTTTTACGGTTTGTGTTTAAGTTTGGGTTCTGTGGTTCCACTTTCAGTTAAGCAGATGTAACTGAAGCTGCCCTATTCTGAGCACGTGAGTGAGGAGTAACCTTGGGGACGTGGTGGGTGAGTTGGGAGTGAGTCTCTGGGGGCGTGGGCCTCAGCGGCAGGCTGGCGTTAGCTGCCCTGGGCACCATCACGAAAGGCTGCTGGGACGTCGGTACATTAGCAAATGGACTTTAAATAGGACACAAATAACATGTAAAAGGGTCTAACTTCTATGAAAATAAGCCTTAATGGATCCTGTCTTTACTGAAAAATGAATGCTTTTAGTTTGTTGGTTTATAGCGAAAAACTCTTGTATTGTTAAACAAAGCTTTGGTGTACTGCACAAACTTTTCATTTTGCTGGATAATGGGTACAATGTTCCCCATGTCATTTTGGTCATCGTGCTAATGCTATAATCAAAGTGGAAATGTGCAGCCCTTTACGCTCTTTGCCGTGTGCTGGACATTCTGGGCTGACGTCAAACTACCTTTTGTTACACCGTTCTCCTAGCTTTCTGTGTCCCGCAATGCTGATCTGGGATCAGTGGTCGTGTAATGAACTGACCACCAGCTCCTTCCCTGATCAGCGATTACTAAGGCAAGAGGTGACCTAGGATGCAATGGGAAGTTCATGCAGCACTGGAGTTTCACCTCTAATGGTTCTCCTTGATTATTTTCCTTACTTTGATGCAAAACCTCTTCAGGAATCCACAGCTAGTCTAAACCACAGATAAGGGTCTTGTCTGTGATTCATACCCTTATAAATATTTGTCTTAGTGCAACTGAACTAAATAAGGGAACCAAATGTCTTCAACAAGAGATCCTCAGCAGATTGGGTGATTCACATGTTGCCAGTTTGAATCCCCTGGTCGGCAGAATAGTCATATTGTCCTTCGGCCCTTGAGTGAGGCCCTTAATCACCTCCAAGAGTTCTCCAGGGGCCCCAGATAAACAGCTGGCCCTGTGCTTGACCCCAACGTTCGTTATCCCCTGAGCAGTACGGCATGTGTGGAAGCCATCGGACTCCTATGTACTTGTTATTACTGTATGACCCGGTCTAGGATCACGCTGTAACCTAAGTGGACAAGACAGGGTATGAAGTGATATATGCAATTTATTGTTGTGCCCAACAATGATAACAGTGGGTAATATGTGGGCCGTACCACACAAAAAGCAATTATTAATAGAACAATTACATCACCGCCCAAGGACACGGGCTTTCGGCTGCATTTTCAATGGTTGAGAAACAGTAAGAGTTACGGGGTGGATACCGACTTCACCACAGGACGGACAACCTTCAGTGAACGCCCGCAGAACTCAACGCAGTGCAGCACGTGTGCATTCACAATTACGAATAACCAACAGCAGCAAAACGGGAGAAACGAACAACGAATGGCAAGAAAATGATATCTCTTCTTTTAAGGAGAATATGGTCGTTCTCACATTTATGACATTGGGATCTGCTGTCTATCTTCTCAGCGATAATTAAACTCCACCAGAATTACCCCCATGTAGACTATAAATATTCATAATCATTCATGGCCGGCAGCGGTCGTGCTCGAATCCTGGTGCAAAGCAGTTAGTAGAGCCAAAAATCTTTTTTCTTAATCTTTTACCCTGAAAAGAGGCCATTTAATCTTTGTCTACCTATTTCTTCTGTTTAAAAGGAATTTAATTTGCCAAAAATTTAACAATCACTCTCTCTCACTGATCTGTCTGTTGGGTTGTCAAGACTGTTAATCTTTTGTCAGGCCTACAATAATGAGCCCGATTTATTGGTCAAAGGCCATTATAATTTGAGGTCTTATTTTATAAACTAATTTCCACAGACTGATGGAAGCAAGCATAATGAATCACAAACACATCCCCGAAGATTGCATTGTAAAAGTCAGAACAGACAGGAAATTGTAATTAAAGAAAGGAAATTGCTTCAAAGACACACTTGATTTCAAAATGGGCTAAGCAGAGAATTTTGTAAGGATTTAATTATGGCCCAATTTGCTGAGAATTCAACTATTTCTTCCTGTCTCCAAGTCTTTCTGTAATTCTCTGTTGCACACAGCACATAACAGTGTCGGGGGGAATCGTACTTACATTTGTTCACAACTCAGTTGATTATTTTGTAATATATTGTCCTGTTATTGTTTTTCCACACTGGTGTGTCGGCGCTGGGCGCACATGAAGGGATTAACAGCGACACCTCCTCCTTTCTGTCCCCATATGTTCGGATCAGACGCTCATGGAGCCTGCTTAATAACCCTGTCACATTCCCAGTTAGAATTAAACGCCTCGCATCTAATATCACCTCATAATTACGGTTTGTATTTTGTTGAAAGACAGACAGCTGTAGGGTAGAATAAGCAACTAGGAAAGCTCAGTTTTCATGTTTCAATCCTATTGCAGGATTTTCAGTACATGCATGTTGTTGATATATTCATCGACTCAAGTAAAATAGATAGTAACTAGATAAACATCCTTATAATACTGTAGCTAAATGTAGCAACTGTGCAACTAAATTAAGAAATGTACCTTCTGCAGCAGAATGTTAAATATATGAGTGAAAAAGAAACTAATTACCAGAAAGTTTATATGGTCTTTCAACTGGATTACACTCAAGCAGGTCTTGGATCTTTCAAGGAAGAACATATATACGGTACATGTATATACTCTGGGCCTGCCTATATATTAAATACAATATATAGACTGAAGTACTCTAAAGCTACTTAGTGGGCAATTCTACGCCTATAAGATGTGTTATTTGAATATGTTGCACCATAAATTATACAAGGTATTCATTATTAAAATGAAGTTTGGATATTGATTCCTGTAGCTTAGCTAACCTTTAGTCCATATAATAACAGGATCACTTTTAACGCATTCAAGATGATTTCGTCATATCTGTAAATTCACTATTTATGTGAAGGAAAATCCAAAGTAGGGCAAGTTTACACAAAGCAAAGTCAGTTTAGAGACTCAGAAAGATCCCACATGTAACTGATTTACGCCGGTATTCCAGAAGGCCTTACGGACGGAATCGCTGTCTAATTGGATTTCTTTTGTAGGAAAATCTCTGCTCTCTGAGTCCAAATGGGAGCTGACTTTAGCTGGATCCATATTCCGTAGCGATGCAGGATGACTGCAGCTACTCTGTGGGTAAATCGGGATGCTCCCTCCCCGAAAGGGCGGCTATCGATCAGAGAGCACTAATGCTTAGGCCCTGAAGAACCTCTGGTGACATGGGGGTGGGTCTGATGGGGCAGCATGGCTGGGGGGCTGCCGGTCAACACACACGTCTCGGTCACGCCTGCAGAGGCAGTGACGGTCACATGGCCCAGCGGGCCAGCTGAGTAAGAGTAACAGGGGGATTTCAGCTGAAGAGATCAATTATAGATATAAGGAAATGAATGGGGGGAGGGGGGGTAATTAAATAAATTATTTAATTAATGTGATATATCATGCTGGGAAGTAAAGGAAAAATTAGATTGTGTGTTTGGGTGAAGCTGGGTTTCTAAAAACCCTCAAAATCGTATTTAATTAGAAAAGAAAAAAAAGTTTAAAATATGATTTCCATAGGGGCGTTTTGTGACAGAAAGGAAATGAGTAAGTGTTCTGAGGCTGAGTGAGAGATGAGCCAGGCTAGCTGTGAATGGCCGGCCTGATGCAGCCCAAGCTGAAGGCACACGTAGCCTCTGCGAGCTTCGTCTAAATCCCCCAAACACACGGTTTGGGTCCGGTAGACGCAAGCTGTAAGGAAGGCTGAATGGAGTTTCACACTGGCAGCGAAGGAGTGAATGAGGCTGTATTAGGGAAGGTTTTATATCCTCAGTCACTCAGTCTGACAGGGTTATTTAAGAAACTGGGCGCTTCTCTGCTTCAGGTCACTTTCAGGTAAAGGTTGCCTGTCTGTTGGCATCATAACCACCAAGACTGATCCATCAGCCCTATTCTTCACACTGGGTCTGGTCATTCTCTCACTGAAACCCCCTGCCTTTGTGTACGGCAGCTTTAGCTTTGCCTGATAGGACGTTTAGTGAATAGTAGCCCGTTGTGATGATGGGCTGAGCTTCCTTGATTATTTATTAGGGAATCTTGGGTTGTTAAAATACAGGCACACAGAGAAACATCCAACAGCAATTTTGTACGCATAACAGAGGCTTAGTTAGAGTCCATGGAGTGACATGTTAATTCTACAGTGAAAGAGGTTTTCCAGTTTAATGCTGTCTGTTACCATGTGGTTATATATGTATAGGTGAATTCATCATCTTCCGATTGCTAATTCTGTAGCTTATGCCAGGCGGCACAAGGCTAGTCCATCACAAGGCACAGGCTGGGACACCCTGGGTGGGATGCCAGTCCATCACAGGGCACAGGGTTGAGGACACCCTGGGTGGGATGCCGGTCCATCACAGGGTACAGGGTACAGGGCACAGGGCTGGGACACCCTGGGTGGGATACCGGTCCATCAGAGGGCACAGGGCTGGGACACCCTGGCTGGGATGCCGGTCCATCAGAGGGCACAGGGCTGGGGACACCCTGAGTGGGATGCTGGTCCATCACAGGGTACAGGGCACAGGGCTGGGACACCCTGGATGGGATGCCGGTCCATCACAGGGCACAGGGCTGGGACACCCTGGGTGGGATGCCAGTCCATCACAGGGCACAGGGCTGAGGACACCCTGGGTGGGATGCCGGTCCATCACAGGGCACAGGGCTGGGACACCCTGGGTGGGATGCCAGTCTATCAGAGGGCACAGGGCTGGGGACACCCTGGGTGGGATGCTGGTCCATCACAGGGTACAGGGTACAGGGCACAGGGCTGGGGACACCCTGGGTGGGATGCCGGTCTATCACAGGGTACAGGGTACAGGGCACAGGGCTGAGGACACCCTGGGTGGGATGTCGGTCCATCACGGGGCACAGGGCTGGGACACCCTTGGTGGGATGTCGGTCCATCACGGGGCACAGGGCTGGGACACCCTGGGTGGGATGCAGCTGTGTGGCAACACTGAGCTGCTGCGCTACTCCTATGTACATATGAGGACATTTTTGGAGTGTGTCTGTGTGTGAGCGCCGCAATTCAGGCTCCTTTGTATAAATATATATCAAATTAAATCTAAAAGGGTTTTAGGGTAGTGTCCCACAGCCTATATTGTCATGCTCTCTGTGTTTGGAGACAGCCAGCCTCAAGGACTGCCTTGCATTTATCCCGCCACCTGTATCACTCCGTCAGTTGTTAAAAAAACACAAATGAATAAATATGATTTACAAGTGTCTTTGAAAAATGGCAGTTTGGTTTTTTCTCCGGATTAATTTGCAGCGGGTTGTCGTCTCTGAGTCCCTGTGCTGCCTGTGATCCGCACAGCCAAAGTCCCAGAGCTACCTCAGCGATGGCGTTGTCTCTCCCTGCAGAACCATCGCCGTCCCCCCTGTGAGCCACAAGAGCAGCCCCCTTTATGCTGCCGTGTGTCCGCTTCACACGGGGACTCTTAGAAGAGCAATGCGACGACATGACATTCATGCAGAGGTGCAGGACAGCAGGACCGCTGAGTCCCGCGCTGTGAGCACGTCAAAGCTGAAATTGATGGGATGACTCATTGATTATGTAAACAGCAGAAGAACATAAAAGCTGTCCTAGTGAACTGTAATTAGCAAAGTAATTTATTCCAAGCTACATTATCACATGAATTCTTACTCTTAAAGTATCCTTTCAAATCGGAGCCCATTTCAAAATAAGCTAGACACACACAAATTATACTTCATGTGACTGGAGCTGAAATCTTGACTGTGGTATAAACTGCTTACTTTCGGCAGGAAAAAAAGTTTAGGAGGCTTAGCCTGAACTCACAAAGGAGTGTTATTGTGTTTCTTTAGACACCGTTTCAGTAATGGAGTAGAAAACTCGCTAATATATAACGCGCTAACTCTGCTAATGAATCAGTTGAAAAATTTGCCAATTCTGAGCATTAAATTATCATGCAACATCCTGTATTCCGGCAATGTAAATGAGCAGCACTTTACTTTGAATAAACTCTTCAACCTAATGAGCTGAAAAGAGCTCATGTCCACCCCCCACCCACCCCAAGCTAGTGACAGAAACCTTGTAGCTGTGGTATTACGGAGACACCAGCTGCTTACATATGTGAGTTGAAGCAGCGGTGTGTGTGTGTGTGTGTGTGTGTGTGATTTTATTGATTTAGTTCATAAATTAAATGGAGGACCAATCCATAATAATACGTCCATAATGTGCTTTGTGTGTGAATTAAATGTTGATCTTATACTGAAGCAAGGCGCCTGTACTGTATAACAGGTGTTTACCAGACTTGCATATGTCTGCCACATAAAGGACCTCCGTCAGGGTGCTTCCATTGCATTTACAGATGGATGAGTAACGCTGAAATGATTAACTGATTACCCTCTTTCTGCAAGGTAGGAGAGGTCTGCATTCAAATGGGGACATCAAAGTAGGACCCTGAAATTAGTGGGGTGTCCTCTGCATCACCCCACATACAAAATAAAAGGCAGTTTAAAAATAGGGTTTGGTTGTTCATTCAGCCTGTACTGAACTGCTGTCACCCCT
>JAODKC010000009.1:23617533-23643004 GCA_026777985.1 Mormyrops attenuatus | reverse complement strand
GTGCAGCTAAATCCTGCAGGCTGGCTGAAGTAGCTGGGGCACGTGCTGGGGTATTTATTAGGAGGGGGACCCACTGCGTGATATTGGGGATACATCAGTACAAGAAAGAGGCTGCCAGTCAGACTGGACCCCACACTTAAGCCCAGGAGCTGCCGTTTAGGTCCCTCCCACAGCGCAAGCTCATCACCGGGGCCCCCACATCATTAGCTCAGCGGCCCCACGCCTGCAGCACCTGCGCTGCTCTTTTACTCCTTATTCTAATCTTATTTTACAGTATCTGCCTGACACAGGATTCTATACGGGCTCCATATTGGACACTTTCCAAACAATCCCAGGCTCAGCCAAGCTTGGAATTGGTTTTCTGTGGAGCACTCCCTGCCTCCCTTTGGGCACTTCACCAATTTGACCAAATTTGTTCCATCGCTGGCCCTGAGCACCAGAAGTGTTTTCTCGCGGCGTTGAATCGTCTCCACAGTTTGCACAGTGCCCGCTTCATGGGGAGCTCCGGCCCAGGTTCGCAGCGGCGCGCCACCTCCGGCCCAGTGGACGCGGGAGGGGGGACGGAGCCGCACTGCAAGCTTCATTCCCCTTGCACAAGCCACTACGAAGCACCCCCACCCCCCACTACTATCCGCCAGGCACTGAGGTTGATTCAGGGCCTCTCAGTCCTTTTCTGAGTTTGGAGCCTTTTAATCAGATTTTCTACTGCGGTGTCAAAACATTTCCATTCACTAAATTCCATGACCACTGACAAAAGGCACTCTGAGTTGTCTTTCATCACTCGCCTGAGAAACAGTCAGTTCTGATCATCTCACGCCAACCGTTTCATTTCCTGCAGAAGTGCTCCAGCTGGATATGACAATGGATCCTATTTTGTCAGCAATAGTGGGATCAAATGGGAACAAGAAAATATGACCCGGTAACAATTTTTTGCTCTCCTTAGGACCCAATGATCCCTGTATTGCCAGAATCACTGGTTCTGACGATAATACGTCAGTTGTTCCCTGATTTTCCCACATAAGGACAGCAGCAGCAGCATCAGTTACACCAGCATGAGCACCAGCAACAGCATTAGCAGAAATACCAGCAGAGCCAGCACTAGCACCGGAACCTTCAGCAGCAGCACAAACATTAGCACCAACAGCAGCATGAACATTAGCACCAGCAGCAGCATGAACATCAGCACCAGCAGCAGAATGAACATTAGCACCAACAGCAGCATGAACATTATCACTAGCAGCAGCAACAACATTAGCACCAGCAGCAGTAGCATGAGCACTGGCACGGAGCTGGGAGTGATGTCAAACCCAAGTTAACCATGTTCCAGTACAGTAAGTGGAAAAGCCATTTAGCAATACCAGGGACCTGTTTCAAAGAGCAAGATTTCTTGCTTAGCCATACCAAGCGTCGGATTTAAGGTACCCCAGTTTAAATGGCCTTCATCTTCATTGACATTTAGCCTAGACTACATTAAATCCGACAAGTTATCCAGCTAAGCAAGAAATGCTGCTTTTGGAAACAGGCCCCACTTCTGACATGGTTAATTGTTACCCATTGTTAGCAATATCAGTTGATAACAAGACATTACATGGTATTTTGTGCATGTAAATACTGTAGCAACAGGTTGATAGATAACGGTTGGACAGTACTGCGTGTGTATGACCGATTTAATGACCCACAAATAAGATGTAAATGCTAATAAACAGTATAAAACTACAACTTTAACTTCTGTTGATAAAGTGCGCAGCCATCTTGAATTCTGAGGTTGGGGTTGTGTAGATGCCTCTGACTTTCAGAGTAGGAATTCCGACTTCAGGGGGCATTCCAGTCTAGGAACTTTTCTGAGTTATGCGTTCAAATGGAACATAGCATTAGCACCACCAGCAGTAGTCTGAGCTTTAGCACAGCAGCAGTAGCATGAGCATTAGCACCACCGGCAGTAGTCTGAGCTTTAGCACAGTGGCAGTAGCATGAGCTTTAGCACCACCAGTAGTCTGAGCTTTAGCACAGCGGCAGTAGCATGAGCTTTAGCACCACCGGCAGTAGTCTGAGCTTTAGCACCACCGGCAGTAGTCTGAGCTTTAGCACAGCGGCAGTAGCATGAGCTTTAGCACCACCGGCAGTAGTCGGAGCTTTAGCACCACCGGCAGTAGTCTGAGCTTTAGCACAGCGGCAGTAGCATGAGCTTTAGCACCACCGACAGTAGTCTGAGCTTTAGCACAGCGGCAGTAGCATGAGCTTTAGCACCACCAGTAGTCTGAGCTTTAGCACAGCGGCAGTAGCATGAGCTTTAGCACCACCGGCAGTAGTCTGAGCTTTAGCACAGCAGCAGTAGCATGAGCTTTAGCACAGCAGCAGTAGCATGAGCATGAGAACCATCACCAGCAGCAGCAGCAACACCTGGATTAGCATCAACAGTAGCACCACCACTCATATTAGTACAATAGGGTTCTGTGGCTTCGCTGCTTAAAGTGCCTGTCTAGTAAACCAGAGATTCTGGGTTTGAATCCCAGCAGTGCCTTAGGTATTAGATTCTGCACTTGTGATTGAAAGATTGCTGTATGAATCCCTGACCAGCAAGGCACCACTGAGGTACCCTGAACAAAGATCTGCCCCCAAGCATTGCGCCCTGGTTGCTGAATTAGCTGCCCCCTGCTATGTCACGTATGGGTTAAATGCAGAGGACACATTTTGTTGTTGTGTGTCAACACTGATCACCTACTTTTAGTACTAGCATTAGCACCACGACCAGCAGCACCTACTGTAGCAGCACCATTCTTTATCATTCCAAATTTGCTTTAATGGTCTGTGTGCTATTCTGTTAAAAATTCAACACACCATCTAATTAATCACCACAAGGTGGTGAATTTTGCATCTTACTGAACTTTTGTTTCTCTGTGATTTAATCTCAGACAAACTATCAATGAGGCACCTGTCTACATGATATATTACAGAACTACAATGGGGTACTAAAAGTTGATATAGTGTAATTGTGTGAGATAATTAGACTTATAAAATCCCCCTAAATGCCCCATTGGGATCTGGGTTATTAGATTGTCCACAGGAATGCATGCTGGCTGCTTTTTTTTAATTTAAAGGATGAGTTAGTGGAAATATCGCGTAGCCTTTGTGATCACTTTGCAGGTTTAGGTATAGATAAAAACGCTTCATAAACTATTCCTTCACATTTTCACAGTTATCGTCACAGTGATAAGTATTAAATTAGGGTACTTTTAAAACAGTTAAATGCTAACTTCCTGGTAGCTCACTTGTTTCAGTCATCAAAAGGCTTCAGGCACAGAAAGCAATTAACAAAAAATGTAAGTTTTAACCAATTCTTCTCTTGTTATCAGCAAAAAAACTGAACATTTAAAGTTGGTTATGAGAAGGAATGGTTTTTTAAATCCAAAAAGAGAATACGGTTGCCTCTTCCATTAAGAGCTAGCCGCAGGGGAAGTGGGAATGGGATTTTCCCTCCAAATGTGAGCTTGGATCTTTCTCCTTAGTCCTTTCATTGTTTTTTTTTCAAACCTTACAGAGTTCAGATTCATTCCACGCAGTGTCAGTCCACATTAGCTTTTGTCTGTTTATAGGTGCTGCTTTTTTCACACGGCCGTTAGCCCCCTCGCAAACAATTTGCTCCTGAACAGTGGGAGGAGAGAAGTGTGTAGTAAATCAAAGTGAGAGCAGGGTAAATCCAGGAGAAGCATGTTGCTGAGCCAAATGGCTTCCTGCTGGATGGCTTCTCCTGCCTCCACAGGCATTGTGGGTAATCTGTGATATGCCACATTGTGCAATTCACCACGGTTTTAAATTTTGCTGTACATATGTAGTCATTGCTTCTTTATTAATTCAATTAAATTATCTTCCCTTTTAAAACTTTGTGTTGGTGTTTAATTCTAACATGAAAATGCTATGGTATGAAATCTCCTGTTTATGTTCATTCAACTTTGCTTAGTTTGTCATTAATTCTAGGGAGCCATATTTTGCCTTTAGGGCATAAGCAGTCTCCACTGAAAAGTAATCTAAAATTGCTGCCCAGTACCCTATTCAGCCATCGTGGTGGAGTGTTACCATGCATTATCTGCTGTTTTTATCTGCAACGTCTGTCCTTTGAAAGGCTGCTATTTTAGCGGTCTGTGCTTAATAATGTAGTATTATAATATAGTATATAATGTAACAGTATCTGGGTGCTTCTATACTTGCTGCTGAATTACTTTTCTGATGCTTTTTGTGTTGAATTTATTCAACACAGGTGTAAAGTAATCACAGTAGTATATGGTTACATAACAAGGGCAGTTTAATATGCAAAAACCAGGCAGCCATAAATTTATAGCAGTTCTTTACACAGTGGAAGGCAATTGCTTTAGCATTCATAAAATACCCTAGAAACAAGTGTACTTATAATACAGTGCCTCTTAAAATAAAAGTAATTGTTCTGTGATTAAAACACTGAAGTGTTTCCAGTAGCTCTGGAAATCTCCTGAACTCTGCAGACGCTGCACACAGCCTATAGCAACCTTTGTCCTGTAATTATTTAGAAATAATCGATTGGCTAATGATGCAGTAATTTAAGGTTCTCATTAATCAGTAGAGCAGTCCCACTCGTGCATTCCTAATAGCTACCCAGCTCTGTCCCTCGGCCTGGACGAGCAAGGAGCCTCATGCTATAGGAGACATTTTACAGTCTCCTCTGAACAATGCCGGTAAGATTTTCTGGGGGAATTCTGTACTTTTAAAAAAACAATATTCACAGTATATGTGTAGTTCGCTGCCTTGCACCCGTAGCCTCTGGGATGGGCTACGAACTCCCCGCGACCCTCAGTGGCACAAGCAGTTTCACAAAATGGACGCATGGATATCATGTGTACTTTGGCAATATTACTGGCTAGAATAATGACATAAATTTTATATTTTCATTTCCAAACAAAGTACTGACAACATTTCTGTTAAATGCATAATTGGAATGCAAGATGCGCCTATAATCTGACATACAGGGAAAAAAAGACAAAAATTCTGCAACAACATGCCGTTTCCCCATTTACAGATGCGAGGAGGAATTCCTCAATCTAGCTGCTGAAATCACTAACATGGACAATTTAGGTAACTTCCTTGTAAAATCCCCCCCCCCCTCCTTCCTTCTCTGTAAAATCCCCTCAGCCTGGCTTTGTCTTTTTATTTCCGCTCCCTGCCAAAAAATGGTCCTATGTTATCGGACGCTCTGTAGGAACTCAGCCATGCACGGCTGCGCAGAGGGAGGGGGGAGTCACATGACCTGGCCATTTGTGGAGCCATTTGTTGGGGCACATTATCATGATGTGGCTCAAGTGGGTGAAGTCAGACGTATAATAGGGCTGAATACTTCTCCATGTCTTGGGAGGCTCCAAACGATGGCGTAGCTTCATGACGGATCATTAACATGTCGTGGGTGGGGCGGCCTTCCATGTGACTGGCTGTTTACACCAGTGTTCCCAGTCAGTCACTCTCTGTAATTCTGTAATAACTAATTTAACTTGGCCTATGCCAAATCAATTCTGCCAGACGTACAGAATACACAGAGGACTGAAATTGCATTCCTCTCAGACCCATGAGTGCATGATCAAACGACAAAGCAAGAAAAGCCAAGTTTCAAAAATTTTAATTAAAGTAAATTAAGTACTACATACAAAAAACAAATAAGGCAGTGCAAATATGGAGGATCCACAGTGCAAAGGTGGATAGCAGCTGTTTTTAGTTTTTATAGAGAACTGTATGAGTATGTCATAATTATAATTATTATACTACTGCTAACAACAACAACACCAATTATAATTATTATTATTATTATCATTATTATTATTATTATTATTATTATTATTAGGCAAATCCATTTAATTCCATTTAAATCGTTAAATGACTGCATATGTTTAGTCAGTATAAACAATATACTGATACAATATATTCTCAAGAAACGTTTCAAGGGCAAAGATAAAAAAGATTGGAAGAAGACTTATTAAGGTAATCCTCTACAATAGCGGTGCACGGCTGAAGGAGATGGGCGACGCGGTGGGTAACACTGTTGCTTTGCACCTTCAGGGCTGGGGGTTCAAACCCCCTGCTCTGCGTGTGTGCGTTTTGCATGTTCTCCCTTTGCCAAATTAGTTTACTCTGGTTTCTCCTGTGAGCAAAAGACATGTAACTGCCCATGGTGTGAGAGTGTGCATATGCCCTCCATTGCACTAGCATCCTGTCTGGGCTGTGCCCAGCCTTGTGCCCTGTGCCGCCTCGGAACGGGTCCAGACCTCTTTAGTATCTTGACTAGGATAACTGGATGGAAAATGGTTGTCAAAAGAAATAATGGTAACACTTTACTTGAGGCTGTCATCTGTAAGGCATTATAGATACCTTCGTGATGCATTATAATGGAATTAATAAAGTATTACAGCATCTTCTATTGACAGTCATCAGGCATTATAGTTCTGATTACAATACTTCATAAGCTCCAATGAAGCTCTCATTTATAATGCACTATAGATACTTTCATAGTACATTATGATGATAGGTATCATTATGATGATAGGTATCATTATGATGATAGGTAATAAGAATTAAGAATGCCTTGTACTGCATTATGAAGGCATCTATAGTGTGTTATAGATGAAAGCTTCATAAAGCATTGATAAAGCATAATAAACTTGGCAATGGAGATAATTGTAACTTTTTTTACAGACTACCCGAATGTCTCTTCTATTAAAGGGCATCAGGTTTTATCTCTGTATCACAAACAGACAATGAATGGTTTAGCCTCAAACTCATGGACTGAAATGTTATAATTTACCCCACAGTCAGTGATAGTTATATCATAGCCCTGGGTTAAATGCAACATTATTAATTATGTCTGCGCACCAGTTTCAATAGCTGAATAATAGTGTGCATGCCTGTTTGTGTGTGTGTGTGGATTAGGTTTATATTACATTGTGGGGACCATAAAAACCTGTTTTTTTTTTGACGTTGTGGTGACCATTTTTCAGGTTCCCACAAAGATCTGTGAATACAATCAAAAAAGTAAAATTGCCAAAATTCTCATATTTTGTTTGGTTACTTATGGTCAAGGTTAGGGCTGGGTAGGGGTTAAGGTCATCATGTTGAGATTAGAGCTTTCCCCATAGAAATGAATGGATTATATTAAGATATAATTACATAAAGATATAATACACTGTTCATGTGTTAGGAACGAATGGATGCCACATCGTTTGATGGAGATAAAAATTATCAACATACAAAGGGCTGAATTCAAAGACACCCGAAAATCAAAGTGAAAAAATGATGCGGCAGCTAGTCCATTTTGCTGAAATTTCATTGAAGCAACTCAAAATCGTACTTAGTAGTTTGTTTGGCCCCCACGTGCTTGTATACATGCCTGGCAGCATCGGGGCATGCTCCTAACGAGACGACAGATGGTGTCCTGGGGATCTCCTCCCAGTTCTGGACCAGGGCATCACTGAGCTCCTGGACAGTCTGAGGTGCAACCTGGCGGTGTCTCATGTACCAAAACATCATGTCCCAAAGGTGTTCTATTGGATTTAGATCAGGCGAACGTGGGGGTCAGTCAATGGTATCAATTCTTTCATCCTCCAGGAACTGCCTTCATACTCTTGCCACATAAGCTCGGGCATTGTCGTGCACCAGGAGGAACCCAGGACCCACTGCAGCAGCGTAGGGTCTGACAATGGGTCCACGGATTTCATCCCGATACCTTAATGGCAGTCAAGGTGCCGCTGTCGAGCCTGTAGAGGTCTGTACATCTCTCCATGGATATGACTCCCTAGACCATCACTGACCCACCCCCAAACCGGTCATGCTGAACAGTGTTACAGGCAGCATAACATTCTCCATGGCTTCTCCAGACCCTTTCACATCTGTCACATGTGCTCAGGGTGAACCTGCTCTCATCTGTGAAAAACACAGGGCGTCAGTGGCAGACCTGCCAGTTCTGGTATTGTATGGCAAATGTCAGTCGAGGTCCACGGTGCCGGGCAATAAGCACAGGGCCCACTAGAGGACGTCGGGCCCTCAGGCCACCCTCATGAAGTCTGTTTTTGATTGTTTGGTCAGAGACATGCACACCAGTGGCCTGTTGGAGGTCATTTTGTAGGGCTCTGGCAGTGCTCATCCTGTTTCTCCTTGCACAAAGGAGCAGATACCGGTCCTGCTGATGGGTTAAGGACCTTCTATGACCCTGTCCAGCTCTCCTAGAGCAACCGCCTGTCTCCTGGAATTTCCCCCATGCCCTTGAGACTGTGCTGGGAGACACAGCACACCTTCTGGCAATGGCATGTATTGATTCACCATCCTGGAGGAGTTGGATACCTGTGTAACCTCTATAGGGTCCAGGTATCTCCTCATGCTACCAGAAGTGCCACTGACCGTAGCCAAATGCAAAACTAGTGAAACAAACAATCAGGAAAGATGAGGAGGGGAAAAATGTCAGTGGCCCCCACCTGTTAAACCATTCCTGTTTTGGGGGTCGTCTCATTGCTGCCCCTCTAGTGCACCTGTTGTTAATTTCATTAACATCAAAGCAGCTGTGACCGATTAAAACTCCCCTCTGCTACTTAACTGACCAGATCAATATCCCAGAAGTTTAACTGACTTGATGCTATACTGTACTCTGATTAAAAATGTGTTCCATTCATTTTTTGAGCAGTGTATTAGCACTCACAACCTGCAAGATATTTACATAGGCATATACAAATTGTTTGTTTGAACAATGTTAGTACGAAGTTTGCAGTGCTATCACAAAAATAAATAAATTCACAAAAAGTACTTTATTACATCTAATTAATTTTTTTCCTTACAAATCTGAGTGTGTTTGTTACACATCTGAATTAAGGACTAAACTAAGCATGTGCAGGGTGAGTTCCTGATTGGAGAAATAGACTTTGTTACAACTATCCCATGTCACGATCATCCCGGTCTCCCATATAATGTGTTATGCGTTATTATGTGTTCTGAATGTGTTCATAGATTGTTACAGACATGGCATTCATAGAAAGTGTTCCCAAAATCATTGCATAAAAACAGAAATACTGTATGTGGTCAATTCTAAACTGAATATTTAGTACATTAATATATGATGAAAAGTGTAATGTTGTTAATACGATCTGTTACGCATTAAAAATATGTCTCAAGGGTTTACACTTAAGTTGAATGCATATTGAATATGTATAATACATATCTACTAATATTAGGGATTATATTCAAAAACACAAAAAGGATTTTTTTTTAATTTCTTCCAATCCACCAAGGTCCTTTCTGACCTTAATTTATTGGGATCATAAGTGGAGTAAATAAGGGTGGAAAGTCTGCTGTCCTAAGTGACTCCTGGGCATCCCAGAAGCTTGTGCTTTAATGCTGGAGAGGGTCACTAGTCAGGGATTAATGATTAAGCCGAGCCAATGAGCCATAGCATTTAGCCAGACAAATGGAGAAACGGAGATTTTCAATAACCTGAACCACATACCGCCATATCCAGGAAGACGAGGCGTTGCTGGGGCCAAAGGTCACGGCCCCTTCAGTTCTACTTCTAGCACTTTGTTTGTCTTGTTTTATTTGCCAGGAATAAGGAAAATGGTTAATGTTGTCTTATAAGTGTAGCATATGCAAGCGCCCCCCCGGGATGGGCAGATAGGGCTAGGGGCTTTCTGGGAGCAAGGGGGCCCCAGCAGCTCTCTGCGAGAATGCCGGCCTGCTTATTTATTAATTTCTGCCTTGTAAGTATGTTCAGGATCCTGTGCTGAAGTTGCCATGGCTTTCATTGTGAGGCGGACGCTAAATGAAATATGGATGGCGAGGGAATGAATTAGGGTGATGGAAAGGCTCACATATTGCTTTCTTGGCGCCTGGGCCATGTCGTCTTGGGGCATGAGCAGTGAGGCCAGTGAACGGCAAACGTGTTCTCCTGGCCGGTGCATTCATCACACACCTAGAAAAGTTTGCTACTTTTCAATGATGATGAATAAGGTGGTTGCGGGCTCTGTGCTAGCTAATGATGATGAAGCGTGCTCAGGCCTTGTCAGGTGGCCGGTGCCTTAATTTTTGACCAGGGTTGACTGCCTTCTGTGAGCAGACATAACTGCGAACAGCAACTGACCCAAAGTTATTAGCAGGACTAAACAAAGGTATATCATCGGCAGGCCCATTAGCTGTAAGTAATATGTAGATTTGTTATATTCTGATCGCTTTGTCAGGGAAAAACCTCACTCGTGATTTAGGGTGTTTCCTCTCACCTGTGCCAGACTTCTTCATGGATGGTTGGATGAACATGTATCCCTAAAGTCCACGACAAAAGCACCCATGCTTGCCTGTGTTGATGAACACGTTCAGCGTCTTCACGCATCTGACTTGCAGCCTCTGACTGTACAGCTGCAGCCTATCAGAAGACACCGTGATGAGGACAGCGATGCAGGCTCCTGTCCAGGGAGTTAGTGCTGATGGCAAAGACTGCCAAGTGTTTCCAACATGGAGCATCCCACACCGGCCAATGATGGAACCCTAATGGATAACCACAAGTCCGCAGTGTGGCACACGCACGCTATATCTCTCTGCACCCCCATTAACAACAGCTGCTTTTTGAGTGGCAGGCACTTCATAATGAATGAAAGTTTTATTGGTCACTCGTGGAAGCCAAGAAATGTAGGTTTGGTTGTTGAACTTTAATACGGCGCTTGTAGTACTAATATATTCTCATATATTGCTTTTGTTTGACTTCTGATGTCTTCATTGATCACCCAGTAAAAAGCAGAACATAGCAATGGGGGAGATTTGTAAGAGTGAAAAAGGAGAGGCTTAATTGAACGGGCTAATGAGTAGTTCCTCTTTCCATCTGGGACACACCAATGAGCTCGGAGTGAGATAGTTTGACAGTTTATCTGTGATAAATAAATGCATTCAGAGTTAATTAGCTCATGGCCCCCAGGGGGTGGCTGGTGGGGTGCCTGCCTTCACGGGGCCCGCAGCCGGCATACAGAGGACTGCGTACCCCCCCCCACCATCGCCCCACGCCTTGTCACGCTAATGCGCTCTTAATCCAGCATCTCATTTCCTGCCTCAGCACGCATTGCCAGGACTGCTGTGGAAGGACAGCAGGTTTAGGGCCTGGAAAGCTGTGCACTCGCTCTGGTCATTTGGAATGAATGCATCTGGGATCAACCAGCAAGAAATTTTGTATCTTAGCCCCTGGTAATATCAAGATGTGTCAACCTGGAGACAGTTAATGTGGTAGCCCATTCTGCCTAGGTCCTTCTCCTGGCACAACAGAGCTAGGCAGGTCTGTTCTGGTACCTTTACACAATCCCGCCCTTTGAGAAATAACGCATCCTGAGTTTCTCCTGGGCCGTAAGACTCTTCTCTGGACTCCCACCATCTGTGAGCCTCAGAGAATGAAAACACCTGCCGCATATCTCTTCCTGCTCAGCTTGACTATTGGCTTCCAGCAGCTGGTGAGTGAAGAAGGGAAAATACCAGTCACCACGCATCTGGTCCAGGAATGGTTGGTTGCGGTAAACCCTGAATCCTTGACAAATGAAAAACAGACACTAGTAGGGTCTTGGATTAAGCATGGAAGGCATGTCTTGCTGAAGGGTACTATGGCCTAACAGAAGTGGAAACACTTAGCAAAGGGCCTCAGTGCTGGGAATGGAAGGCTCAGCGTGTCACCGCGTCAGTCATGCTGGCTGCTGCTCTGAACACATCCTGACAGCAACTGCACAGAAAAGTAATTAAGCAAAATCTATAGATGTGGGCGAGTTCTGGCGAGATCTGGCCCCTGAGGGTGCTGATACCCAGGGCAACTTCTTGAACAATGTTGCCGAGCAGAGTTTCTTTCCCATTGATTTCAGGCAAGAAATTTCTATTTGAAAACTTTGATCGACAGTGGGCAACATTTCCCAGTCATCCAGTTCCAGATGAGTTGCCCTTTGTCTCACCTCATTGCCAGGTGCCCGGCTCAAAAAGTTGCGCTGTGTATCATCACCTTGACTCTATGTATGTGGAGTTCTGTGTGTGGTGTGTCCCCTGTATTTGAATGGAATCCCGTCCAGGATACCCCAGCCTTACAATGCCCAGGACAGATTCCAGCATCACTGCGGCCATGTGCTAGATAAGTGGTGCGGCAATCAGATTAATGTTGATGTGATTGAGGTATTGGTGGCTCATTGTCTGAAACCAGACAGGGGATGCAGACAATGTGCCAGCAATGACACTGAAATACGGAACCTACCAAGAAGGATTTAATTTCACACCAGGCAAAGTGCGGCGATATTTCTGCAAATAAGTGACATGCAGGGGCTTGGGAGATGCTCCTTTTGAGGGAGCTGCCTGCTTCTCTGCCTTATTGGGAAATAATCTGCATTCTGCACCATGCATGTGTCAACAGTAAAGAGGATGTGAGGAACAGAAATGAGAGGAACGTAATAATGGCACTCAAGTACTTAACCAGCTCTGACACCTATGAATTTTTATTTCTTAATTTCTTTTACAGCTGAGGAAAACTGCGTAGCAAATGACTTCTTTCTTATGAAGGAGTGTAATCCTCCTTAAGAATAGCCTTTGAATCACAATGCTGTCTTTTTCTGTCACAATTTTAGGCCTTGCGTTTGAAGACGTTCAGACATTCAGTTCCTGTCTCATATTATTAACTTTCTCACTTTAATCCATAACTTTTGTGCTTTGTCAGTATTGTCAGTGGTATTTTTAAATTAGTCACATTTTGTGTCTGAAAGTCAAAGGCATTGTTTGAGACAGTTTTTTCTTTTTTTTACTTTTTAATTTGATTTGTGGTCTGGAATAATGTATGAAAAAGCAGCAACTTTTTCTCTGAACTCTTTTTATCTCAAATGTGTATGCATTTGTTTTTTGGGCTGGTTTATCAGTCAAACAACAGCCACATGGCTAATATTTACAACAAAAGGGCAGAAAAGCCTAAATAAATTCTCCCAAAGCGGCAGCAGGCTGTCTCTGGGTCACGTCTGCCTGCCCACCTGCCTGATGAGAGGCTGAATGATTAACACCCAGTGCCGTTTCTTTCCTCAGCCGCAGAGCCTCGGAGCGGCGTGTGCCATCATTTGGCGACCCACCTGTGCACCTCTCAGAACTCTTCCCCCCCGTCAGAGGCCTTGGCTTTGCTTCCCGCTGCCAGATTACCTAGTGGGCGCTGGGCTCAAACGGGCGGTACCGCTGTTCGGGCCCCTCCTCCCCCACCCCCCTGCAAAGTCATGCCTGCAGATTTGTCATTTATGCACGAGGCGAATCCTTTTAAGTAGCAGAATGAGCTTCCAGTAAAGAGCTCCTCAGATGCACAGCAATTAATCAGCTAGTCAGGCCACCGCAGCTGCCATTGGGCGGGACATCTGGACGGCTCTTTGGCTGTCGCTGTACATACAGGGCAGAATCGGCATGCTTTGTCAGTGACTCTCAGAAGCTTTGAAACACAACCGATGGCATTACTAATAGAGCATACTTTTTTGGAGGGTTTACAAATAATTATATCCATGTGTGACTGACGTAGTTACTTAGTTGTGTGAGCCAGTAAGGGGCTTTGCTTGAAAAGAGGATGGATGGATGGATGGATGGATGGATGGAGGCACAAAAAGAAGAGGGCAAATTCAGACCAAGCTCCCCATATTGGTTCAAGGCGTGTCTCATTGCAGCAGTACTTTCTGGGGTTATATGGTGCTGAGAAATGTGGGCCCTGCTCATTAATTCAGCCGTGACACATGCGGGCCTGATAAGGCTTAGATATACCACCCTCATGTCTGAGCTGCCCCGCTACAGACAGCTTTGACCCGCGGAGCCGTTCTTAGTGGGCAGAGCAACAGGACATGGAAATAATCACTGTACACTAATAAATCAGCCCAACGTTATTCATCCCGTCACATATTTTTGTGGATATGGGGGCGGCAATAAGCAGGCGAGTAAATCAACCCCGGTCGATCATTCATAGATGCATCTGTTTGTCAGAGATGGTAGCAAAGGGACTGGAACATTTTTTTAAGTTCCAGAAACTTCCAGATGATTACAGGCACCAGGGGGGAACCATGTGGCCCCGTCTCACCAGATGCGGCAAACGCTGTTAATAAATCACAAGCCCAGATAAACCATGATGCACTCCATATTTTAATTTATGTGTGTCTATATGTGTAAGAACTATATTTCTGGGTCAGTTTTGCCTCTTCTGTGGGCCTAGGTCACGTTATAGAAGTCTCACTCGTACTTAAGGATGTTGAAGGTCAAGACTAAAGTCCTCTATGTGAGATTGTGTGCAAGATCACATGTGCCACCTCCAACCTTTCATCCTGGATATGTTGGAAACAATGATCCTGACGAGGGTAGCCTTACGTGCTTGGTGTTCCATCCTTGATGGTTGAAGCCCATCTAACCAAATAACAAATCAGCATCAAAGTGGGATATCTTCATAAAAAATTATCCAGTTTGTTTTTGCGTTATCCTTTTGTAACTGGATGTTTTTACCTGTGATGGTGTCTGTACTGGATTTTGTGCAGCCTTTGTATTCTGCACTTGGACAAGTCGAAACCAGGTCAGGTTTTACTATGCATATCTTTTGTCCATGAAGCAGATCCTTCCCATACAGTTCTGAAAGACAGCTGGGTACTGTATTGCAGAAGAGTATGCAAAATCTTATTCTTGACAATTTTTCCTGGTTTCTTTGTGGTAAGGCTTCACCGTTGGGCTGTGAGGGGTACATTGTTGCTCTTCATATCATCCTTTTGTTCTTTTAACAACTGCATATATATATATATATATATATATATATATATGCTCGAATCCATGATTTGCCCGTTCTGTCATTCTACCAATGGAATTATTACATTAACTTCAAACATGGTTTCATTTTTGTAAAAGTAAGGTTTGTCTTTGATTAATAAATGATAGCAAAGAGAAAAATCCATGTCAGTATAATTATAATCTGGATTTTTTTTCCCCCTGACTTTTCTGTATGCATTTCATTCTTCTATTACCAAGCCATCAGCGAGGCTGCATGCTTAGCAATTATCCTATGCTGGTAGCTGTCTGAGCCCATCAAATAATTACCTTTGATTTTTAGTTAATTGGTCAGGCACATGAGGGCATTAAGAACCATGTTTTCCTGAAAAAGGAGCCCAAAAAAGGCTCAGAGCTGGGACAACATTTGAAAACATAAATTATGGTGGTGTTAAGTCTGTCACGCTCAGGGAAATGATTTGCCCATATATTATTTGCTATGTTCACTATGTGGGTAATACAAATTGAATGCACTGACTCTGGAAACAAGTCATTAAGTATGTCATTATAAGCCTTAATCATTTAGCTCACAGAGAAATCCAACCTCATTATTAAAATTCACTTCAGATGCATTTAAGCATTTCACAATACTCTCTGCCATCAATGATTCATGTAGTATGTACTGCCTATTACAATGACCCTCATATTATCTGCTAATTGATTGTGCTTGTAAAACAAAGATAATATGTGAGACACCAGCATCATTTACGTGTGTGTATTCATCAGTACAAATACCATTGTTTGTTTCAACTGTTTTTTTCTCAAGTTCTCAAGTTCACCTCAAGAGATTTATCATCCTACCTTCATTTAAACTGCTTTTTTACTGTCAATCTTCTCTATGATCGAAATATATACTGTAACTTCAGCAAAATGAACTAAATCAATTACCAGCTAGATAACCAACAAAACTTTGGCCGTGAAAGAACCATGTGACACAGAAATGGGAAGATGGATTCTGGATTTCATTGGGGATGGGAGTGGGTGTAACAAAACCAGGAGTATCCAAGGAAGCAAAGGCGGCCGTGCTAGTGCCAGCACACGGGGAAACACACAGGAAAGCGATGGGCATCGCGGTGGCAGCGGCTCAGAGTGACCAAACCCGTGCCGATATTCTGGTCAGGAATGTAGCCAGATTTTACCAAAATTAATAATGAATGAATGTTAAATGGTTAGTACTTAAGGGAAAGTGAAATGAGCGAAAGAAACAATGAATGCATTAATTGACCCAGGTAGTCAAACAAATGCCTATCCATCCACCCATCCATCCATCCATCCATCCACCCATCCATCCATCTATCCACCCATCCCTCCATCTATCTCTTCCAAGCTCTTATTTAGCAGAGGATGAGAGGGACTCTGGAGCCTTTTCCAGGCAGCATAGTTCACAGTGCTGGAGAAAAGCCATTTTGGGACGCCAGTCTATCACATGCAGCTGATTATTAGTAGTACTAATCATTTATAACACCCTACCCTAATGTTACTTTGAATCTTCCCTATTTTTTATTATGAGTTAAAATATACATTTTAGGTTAAAGGCCTTGAGGTGTTTTTCATGCATGTGCTCCTGTAGTGGTGAATCTGGCTGAGACATAGCGCCCTTGCCTGTGAGCCCCCCTACTGCCGGTGAGCATTTCCATGGGGCTCTCGCTCTGGCTGGTAATCATCGTGCCTGAAGTGTCAGGGTCTCCTTCCCATCCCGGCTGGAGTGACGGACGGCGGCTTATTCAGCCTCTGCTGAAATGGACGCATGTGCCACCTGAAAATCCCAGCCCAAGCGAGCCAGCCTCACCCGCGGCGCCAGTGACACCCGCCGAGGGCGCCGTGGGGCGGTGCGGGCCGTTTCTGGCAGTCCTCGGCGAAGGCCGCGACAGGAAATGATCAGCAAATGAAACGAAACAGCAGGTCGCTGCTGGCTTCCCCGCCGTCGGCTCGGGCCCCTGCCATCCATTTTATTGCGGCTCATTTTTGTGGCCTGCGCTACAACTGGATTTAATGTTTCCATTCCTCCAGCCCTGTTCTGCATGACGAATTGTTTTAATAAACATATAGCGGATAATAATAAAGTAATAATAAGCCTGCCGGTCACCTTATATCACTGCAGTTAGACTTCCCTGTAAGCCAACATGGTTTGCAGTGGCAATTACGCGTGGGGCAGTCCTTAGACCAGGCAGCACAGTGGGCAGATTTAATATCGTTTGTAAATATGATTAGTGTGCTGTCATGTTATTGGAATCAGATATTTACATTTCTCTCCGGGGTTATTCACTATGCTGGATCAACGAGAAATGGCCCCCATTTTTCCACTCGCTCTCTCTTGTTTTCTGTATTTCTCCTGTCAAATCACCTCCTCCACTCCGTCTTCAGAGCGTAATGATGAACAGCGCTGGCCATAAATACCCCACCGACATTTTTAATTTTGACAACAAATGTGCGGTTGTGCCCCCTTCAACGCCCCTGCCACCTCCCTGTGCGAGTGGCTGTGTGTGTGTGTCTGTGTGTGCGTGCTCATGCGTGTGACAGACAAGGAATGTGTCAAAACAATGGCTGAGCGATTGTTTACGGTGCTAATTTGCTTCTACATTTCAATTACTGTTTAGATTCATTTCAGCTCCTCGAGCCATCGGCTGTACACGCAGCTGGCTTTGGAGGGCAGACCTGAGTAATCAATGCGTGTTGTTGCCTCAGTGGGGGAATTGCTCGCAGCCCTGTGCAGCCCACTTGAGCCTCTGGGATGGCATGATGGGATTGCTGGGAAAATGCATCGAGCCCTTTGGCAGCCGGGCCAATTTGCTGGGTCTTTGTTAACCCGATGCAGTTCCACAGTTTCCCGTTGTTGTTTTTTTTATGGTATATGAAGAGATTCTTAGGAATTTTATTTATATGTTACCCATAGTATCACTAACAAGGAAGTCAAACCAAATCAGAAATATATTTACTCTTCTGAACTGTAGAAGCGTGGCACGGTTGTTGACATTCAGTCAGCCGAGCAGGTATATTTAATAAGTACCATAAAAAAGGGACCACAATAATCCCTGAGTGTCCCATTATTAGAAGGTGTTGTCTGGTGTATTAAGGAAGGAACACCATCTCGGCTGAACTCCTCCACTCAGCTGTTGTTTCTCATCAAAATGTTCTACACAGAAGCGTTCACAGGTAATTAGGGTGCAGACCTTTCCAATAACGCTGCTTTCATTGCTTGCTTAAACCCCTGGGAACTTGTTTACCAGGGTAGCAAAGTACTAACAGCCTGTCTATGTTGCAACCTGTTATTCTGCAGCATCCCGTTAATTTTACAGATTTCTACGTGCAAGGTTAATATACAAAGCTCCTTCTTGCTATGCATACCTGAGCTGTGTGATCTGCCTGCGACGCATCGCCGTGACACGGACATCGTTGCTGAATGAACCTGGTACTGAAGCTAAATAACGCATCCAGGGCAGGAAACACACTGCCCGTGTGCCTGCAGACGCTGAGGTGGCAGCTACTAGACGACATGCTCAGGCCGGAAAGCGTGGCCTGCCCTTCTGAACACGTCCAGCCCGTACCCTGTCTTGTCAGTCAGTTAGCAATACAGCCAGTAGAACTCCTGCTACTCGCTATGACTTTAGGAGCAGGAAAGTGTTATATAATATGTATTTAATAGATATCACCAGATGTGATGTTTTCAGTTAGCTCGCAGACCCACCGACAAATTAGTAAAGGCTGCTGGTGGCATTTTTTCATTCCTTAAAGTTTATTGGGAACTGATCAAATAAAAAAAGCACTGAATATATAACGATTGGTATACTGCCTATATATGATTGGTAACTGCACATATGTGCACATATGTGTTTATTGATGAACTTCCACTACAGACACTAATAACTTCTGTAACACATGCAGCTGTCAGCCACCATGACAGCTGAAAGCTGTGTCCTTTTCAGCTCGGAAAATTCCTTCCCTCTCCCCATTTCCTCTCCCGATTCGGCATGGATCACGTTAACACCGTTAACGTTAACCGTGCCTCGTGTTAATCGCGCCAGTAAGCCGCGGTGGAGCTTGGACACGCATGGCCTCCTAAACACAGTGGGTAGCCTTGGTCTTCTAACCGCTCATAAAAAGTAGCTTGGTTCCTTTCTTATTCCCATTGGCCCATTACCCGCTTTTACTGGACAATATATTATCTAAGTCCCTGTCAGTGTTCATGCTCTTTGCAGGGCTACTGAAAGGTTTCAAGGCCTTTCAGATTAATTACTCTTTCCATTATGGCTTCTCGTACCCTCCGCACCATATGAGAGGCTAAGATTCGTATTATGCCTTTGGTGACCGCCATTCTTTATAAATGCCCTTCTCCTGGACTGTGGTGGGACCACACTGTGGTGAATCTCTCTAGCACCTTAGAAATCTGGGTAACATCTTACTTTAGTATGAATGATATTCAGTGCACTGCATTACTTGACACAACTATAAAATATGATTTTGTTTTTTCCCCAGAAAGAATGACAGTATAATTGTTTTTCCTCCCACCTCAAGATTCTGGTTTATCAGTCAATGTATGAAGGTAACTGCTATACTGATACACCTACTGATACTTGGCAAATTCATGCAGTGATTCGAAATGTTTCCAGTGTTCTTAAATATTTTTAATGCTGCTATTATCATTGAGTTGGACGATATTTAAATTCAGCCTCTTGACATTTCTGGGAAGGAACAAAGCGGAATGGGAATTTTATGGTCCTCTGATTGAATTGGCATCCTCTTGGAAGGGAGGGGGGCTTACTGCAGACTTGCAGGTTTTTTCCACCCTCCCACTGTGCCCCCATTGCCCCCCAAGAGGGATGGAGCTCTCCTTCCCCCATATTGCCATCCCATCCGCTAACATGCTCCCATGATCTTCCTCAGACACTGCACTGCACTGAGGTTGTACCGAGACTGTGCTGAGGCTGTGTATAGGCTGCACTGACGCGGTGCTAAGCCTGCACATAAGCTGTGCGGAGGCTGCACTGATACTGCACAGAGGCTGAGCAAAGGCTACAACGAGGTTGCACTGATACTGTGCAAAGGCTGCACTGAGGCTGTGCAGAGGTTACACTGATGCTGTGCAGAGGCTGCACTGAGGCTGCACTAAGGTTATATAGAGGCTGCACTTAGGCTGTATAGTGGCTGTGCGGAGGCTGCACTGAGGCTGTGTGGAAGCTGCACTGATGATGCACGGAGGTTGTGCGAAGGCTGCTCTGAGGCTACACTGAGGCTGTGTGGAGGCAGAACAGAGGCTGCATTGAGGCTGCATGGAGGTTGCAGAGAGGCTGTGTGGAGGATACATTGAGGGTACGCGGAGACCGTATGAGGCTCCATGAAGCTGCACTGAGGCTGCCAAAAGGCTGCACAGAGGTTGTGCAGAGGCTGAACAGAGGCTACATTGAGACGACACAAAGGCTGCATAGAGGTTATGTGGAGGCTGCATGGAGACTGCGCTGAGGCTGTAATGGAGGCTGCACTGAGGCTGCATGGAAGGTGCACTGAGGCTGTAATGGAGGCTGCACTGAGACTGTAATGGAGGCTGCACTGAGGCTGCATGGAGGGTGCACTGATGCTGCATGGAGGGTGCACTTAGGCTGTAATGGAGGCTGCATGGAGGGTGCATGGAGGCCATGCAGAGAGCGAAGGCTGGTGGTGTTTTTCTTCCTTGCAGGCTGAACAAGCCACCCCTGCTGCACACTCCATCAGCAGTGTTTTCCTGTTAGTTTAAGTCTCGCCTCGGCTAATTAATATTTTTGCTTATAGCTGCTCCGGCTCCCGCGGGAGGCTGCTTAATTAATCATTTATAAATCTATCCCGCTTTATAGTTTATTAGCTTCTGCGGTTGGCACTGGATGGCTGCATTGGGGAACCACAAATGATTAGTTACAGGAACAGGATTTTTTTTCCCTGCCTCTCTCCCCCTCTCCCTCCCCTGTTTCCAGATGATCAGGGCCTCACACAAAGAGACATTTCCACAGCACTGTACGGCACTTTAATTCATCCAGAGAGCCTGACAGATTATTCGATGACTCCTGGTGCCAGTTCGTTTCCTGCTTTACACTCAGCCCTGCGGTGTTTATGCGGACCCGAAGAACGCGGCCCTTTATTGGAAAACAGAAGCAGAAATAAAGCCCACACAGAAAGGAAGCCATCACCTCTGAGCAGGGTCTCCCGGCCCGTCGATGCTGTGCCCCCCTGATCCCTCCAGTGTGGCTGTCACGACAGGCTGATTTCTACCTGTTATACCAGACCTGAACTGCCTCTGTTCATCAGGGCCGAATTTATTCAGGATTAATTTCTCAATTTCCTGAAAACGTAAAGCAGTGAAAATAACTCTAGGTCTGTCTTGGTCCTTTCAGAAGGGGGGAGCGATTCCATCAGTTTTATTGGGTCAATTAATCCAAAAACTGAATTTCATGCTATCGTGAGGTAATGTATTGCAAGGATTCTGGTTTGTACTCTCCCTAGGGACATATGACATTAGCTCTGAATTGTTCAATAGCGTGAACGTGTGGTGTGTCAGAATTCAAAACAAGGGTTCATACTGTGCATATCTCTTTACAATATACTTCCAAATTCCTAATTATCACAAAGGGTAATTCTGTTGTTCTTTGTATTATGAGGATTCTGGTAGGAGAGCCAGTGAGTCATGTGATTAGTGGTTGTATGGGATGCTGGGAAACCCAGTGAACATGGAGAGCCACTAGGCCTAAAGCATTCACTGCCTTCATCTCGTCACCCTGACCCCTTCATTCAACCCTCCACTCTCTCCAGTACAGCCTACTCAGTGCCCACTGGCACTCTCTAACAGATTAGAAGGGGAGAGCGGTAAAATCACAGGCAGACACGCGGGCCACCCTGCACAGTAATGACTGCACGCCTGTCTGAGGGGATCGCACAAGTTCCTGCCCTGACAGCACATGAGGAGGGCCAGCCACGTGCATTGCAACGCAGGAAGGCTCTACTGGCTCCCGGCTCTTACAGAGCTGTTTTGCCCAAGACCACCCAAAACCGAAGGAGACTCATCTCAGCTTCCTAACTGCTAGTATTGTCTGTTCCAGACAAACTATGGTCTAACTAACTTAATCACCAATGTTGTACTGCCTCATTAAGGCAGTTTTGCTAATGAGGAGAGCAATTAAAAATGCCTTCAAGTGCTTGGCTTAATGGCCCCGGATTCCCAAGTAAGTGCTGGATAATTTGGGAGCCACCTGTAAATCCGTTACGGAACGTACATTCCGATGTTTTCCCAGTCACGCTTTGACGGTTTCGAAATGCTCAAGTAACAAAAAAAACTTTCTGCAGCGTGAATACAAAACCCCACACTGTCAGTTCTTTTTTGGAGGGGCGTTGTTTGAGAGTTATGGATGTACTCACACTCAAGCTTGTCAAATGTGCGAGATTAACAGTGCGGTAATCCGATCCTCGCACACAGCCCTCCAAATACCAACAGCTTTCCATTGTTTCCTCTGGCAACGAGCAAGACTCTATAATACCTTCATCAGCCTCATAAATTGTCCTCAGCTCCTCATATTTTACAAGCTGTCGAGTGCTTGAATTAGATTTGAATTTAATAAGTTTGGTTGTTTGGAGTTTTAAAATAAAAGTCACCTCTGAAGGCATTCCCCATTGAGTTGTGCGCCACAGCTTTAAAGAATGGCTTTGTTCTTGTATTGTGCTCTTAATTAGATTTTATTTTTTCATGACTGCACCACTGAAAGAGCATTTGCTCATCATTTTCACCACTAACATTGGCCCAGCCCCCCCCGATCAGCTAAATTAAAAGCAGTGAAATGTGACTTTATAGGCGGTGCCGTAAGGTACTGTGTCCCGTCGCACCTGATCGCCAGGTGTCACGAGCCATATGGGGGCTTTTGGAGAGAAGTACGCACTTCACAAGCCAAAATCACATGCTATTCGACAGCCATTGACAAGTTTAGCCTATATAATGGACTGAAAAGGAATCTGGGCCCAATTGAGGCTAGAGGAAAAGCGGAGTAACGCCTCTTTGCTGGCTCCGGGCTGACTGGTGTTATGTCACCTAATATTTATTCGCTTTAATTGGCGTTGGGAATGAAACATTCAGTCGGCAGGGGCGGCACCGAGGAGGATTTTCAGCAAACTTTCATCCCTTTCCCCCAAATTTAGCCACCTCATATTGAAATATCTTATATTCCCTCAATCCATTCTCACGGCTCTCTTTGTCATTGATCAGCTGGAAACAAAAGATTGGGTTTATGAATTCAGTATTGATGGATTCTTCTTCTCTGGGCAACATTATTTGAGAGATCCTTTGTGTTCAGATCCATTACTGTAATGTGTAATGACAGAAGGACTGGGAGTTTGAGGTGAGACAGATGGAGGAGCTCGCGATGACAGCCCTGTCTGAGCTCCAAACTGCTATCTCTCATATCCCGCACCGACAGCAAACTCTACGGGGGTCCACCATTTTCCACCAGCAACACACCTTGCCAGTGAAGACTCTGGCCTATCTCAGTCTGAACTGGATTCAAACCAACACTGTAATCTACACCCTCAACTAATCATAAATTTACTGGGCAAGCTCACCAAGCATGCTCAAGGGTTTAGTGCAGTGTTTCCTAACCCAGTCCTCAGGGTCCCCCAGACGCTCCACATTTTTACTCCCTCCCATCTCCCAGTAGGAGCTGAAACATATACTGTCTGGGGGTCCCCGAGGACCAGGTTGAGAAACACTGGTTTAGTGTACCTCCTCCACACAGTAGCTATGTAATGCAGGCTACAAACTAGTGAGCATCCTTTACGTTAGCTGTGAGAAGCAGGGCTAGCTGAATCTCCCAGTCTGAGTCTCAGATACGTTTTGTCGACATCTCAGGCCAGTATAAACGGTCCTCGATTACAGTAAACAGCTGCTCTGTTAATGCTGAAAGCATTACAAAGCAATATAATCACAGGGGAAACTCATTTTTTTATCATAAGAAACTAACCTCTCACATCAAATAAGTATCACTGAGATGTTTAATGATTAGAAGACTGAGGTTTAATGTTAGTCAATAACCTTTTAATACCTATAATGTACTGAACACAATAAAATAGTAAATTTCTCTCTTCTGAGATTTTCCAGATACACATAATCTGTGATTTAAAGAGTCAAATTATTGCTTTATAGCATTGATATCATCTGGGATTACTCAAACTACTATAAAAACACAATGAATGCAGCCATTAGGAAAATACCCCCTCTGTATTATAGAGGCTTGCAGTCATAGAACCATTTCAAAACTGAAAATTTACTAAGATGTGCAGACCTTGAATGTAATATGCATATAAATGATTTTAATCTAAAACCATGGATTACCTCTATGGGAAAAATCAATTCAACAAAGCCTTAGGAAGAAACATCAGCTTGAAAAGTGAGAGATTTAATTCAACGAAGCCTTCTCCTCTAATGTCTCCAAACCCAACAGGACCCAACAACTTCACAAAGGGCCATCACTAAGTCGGATACAAAGGAAGCATTTGGCTGACAAAGCAACTTAGCAGATGGTCCACTTCATAGTATGCAAGCGGCCTAACTTTAAAGCTGTTTACCCACCTGACCATGTAGCACCATGATTTGGCACCTATATCCAGACCAACCTGGAAAATGATTTTCTAATCTGTTTCGTTATTTGGGGTAATTGGGTTGGGTACCAGCGTGGAGGTTACCCTTTGCGCTGAAAGTCTCAGCTAGCCATCCATTCCCAGGTCCTTGGTATAATTACTCTCACTGCGCTGTGGCCACAGGGCCCGCAAGCAGGGCTGCTTTTTAAACTGTAAATTATGAGGGATTAGCATTTATGAATCTTAAATCAGGATGGTGGTAGGAGATGCTAAAGCTGCTTAGCGATCGCATAGACAGCAGACAGGGATGCGACCGCAGCACGCTGGCCTGCACAGACAGCACGGCCAGTCAGGCATGCATCAGCCGCGAGCGGGCACAGAGGCAGCGCGCGTGTCGGGACGTCCCACGTGCAGCAGAGCACTGCGCGGCTGCCTCCTGCGCTCAGCGGCGTCTCTGAGTGGGATGTCATGATGTGCAGAATATCTAATGGATGATTATGTTAATGTGCGAGCTGATCCATGCTAAATTATTCATAATGGAATCATGTGGCAGAAAGTCATCAATTAGACATAAATTAGCATTAAAAAGTTTTTTTCCCCCGTGACTAGAAAGTACTTCAGAAATACAGCGCTGTTATTCAGAGTGATTCTCCTATATTTGGAGTAATATTTTTTATTCATGATTACTTAATTATTTCTTTTTATTAGACGTGTAAGAGCATGATCTAATGTGTAAATAAACTAATAGATTCACATTATGCATTCATGTGACTGGAATATACTGGACATTCCTAGAATGTCCTAGAATATTACCTTGAGATAGAAATAGTACAATCCACTCATCTTAATTCCTCAATCCCATTGGCTGTCGTCAAGTGCGATGCAGTATTATCATGAGCTGATTAATCTGCAGTAGACCATCTGTTAATCAGAAAATATGGCCCTGAATCATCACAAACAGTCAAGATAAATTTAAAGTCATGGATCTTGTTGCGATAACATACACAGCAAACTTACTAGAAGCATGGCATGACATTCGATCACAGTAGCAGTCTTCAGTCATGAAAAT
>JAODKC010000009.1:23594556-23617433 GCA_026777985.1 Mormyrops attenuatus | reverse complement strand
GCTAATATCAATAGCATGAAAATGCTAATATCAATAGCATGAAAATGCTAATATCAATAGCATGAAAATGCTAATATCAATAGCATGAAAATGCTAATATTAATAGCATGAATGGCATTTGTAGTATTGTCATGGGCATTTCTCACTAGTATGGGTTTCGATTTTAAATCCATGCAGCAGTCATTTTGTAAAGAGGATAACAACATGTATATTAATAACATGTGGAATTATTTAATCATGAGATCAGTGGAGAAAGCAGGAAAAGTAGGGAAGTGAACTTTGCTCTCCTTAATTATAGATATGTCCAGTGCCTGCCTCACCACAGCAACAAAAGTTTAAGAAATTAAACAATAGCTTCTTCTTGCAGCCAGATGGGTAGATAGAACAGTATCATATTGATGGTCTTTTAGCAACAATTTTCATACCTCCATCATTATGATAGATGCCAAGCTGCCATGTTTACAAAATGTATTTATAAAATGACAGGGCTTCAAAATGTGCCTGGACAGCCCATATGTTACCTGACAAACTCCAGACAAACTTTCAGCTTAATATCATTCCTGACAAACAAACATAGCAGCTCTCATCAGAGCCAGTGGCTTGTATGTTTCGAATCAGGCATTGAGATATATATCTACACACTTATCAGCCATAACATTAAAACCACTGGCCTAATATTGTGTAGGTCCCCCTCAAGCTGCCAAAACAGCTCTGACCTGTCGAGGCATGGACTCCACAAGACCTCTGAAGGTGTCTGGTGGTATCAGGCAACAAGAAGTTAGCAGCAGATCCTTTAAGTCCTGTAAGTTAGAAGATAGGGCCTCCACTGAACAGACTCCATTGTCCAGCACATCCCACAGATGCTCTATCAGATTGAGATCTGGGGAATTTGGAGGCCAAGTCAACACCTTGAATTCTGTTTCATGTTCCACAAACCATTCCTGAACAATTTTTCAGTGTGGCAGGGCACATTATCCTGCTGAAAGAGGCCACTGCCATCATGGAATACTGTTGTCATGAAGAGGTGTACTTAGCCTGCAACATTGTTTAACAAGGCAGGTTGTGCAAAAGCAACAACCACATGAATTCCAAGACCCAAGGTTTCCCAGAAGAACACCTGGCCATCCACATGATGTAACAGAAAATGTGAATCAGCAGCCCAGGTGACCTTCATCCATTGATCCATGGTCCAGTTCTGATGCTACAGTTCTGATGCTACAGTAGCTCTCCTGTGGGATCAGACCAGATGGGCTAGCCTTCGCTC
Organism: Mormyrops attenuatus; assembly: GCA_026777985.1. Lineage (NCBI taxonomy): Eukaryota > Metazoa > Chordata > Actinopteri > Osteoglossiformes > Mormyridae > Mormyrops > Mormyrops attenuatus. Next base: position 23,616,169 of record JAODKC010000009.1, on the reverse strand, counting down.
CCCACGGGCATCAGTGAGCCTTGGGCGCCCATAGTGCCATCGCTGGTTCACCAGTTGTCCTTCTTTGGACCACTTTTAGTAGGTACTGACCACTGCATACCAGGAACACCCTATATGACCTGCTGTTTGGGGGATGCTCTAACCTAAACATCTAGTCATCACAGTTTGTTCCTTGTCAAAGTCGCTCAGATTCTTATGATTGCCCATTTTTCCTGCTTCCAACACGTCAACTTCATTACTGATTGTTCGCTTGCCTACTATATAAAATGGCACCCTCGACAGGTGCCATTTTAACGAGATAATCAATGTGATTCACTTCATCTGTCAGTGGTTTTGATGTTATGGCTGATTGGTGTTTATCAGCAAATCAGTCCCTGAATTATCACTAACCGTCAAGATTCATTTAAAGTTGCGTTACTTATTTTGACAATATCCACAGCAAACTTACTACAAACATAGCATGACATAAATATATATGAGTGCCCAGTTAATTAGGCACAGCAGCTCACTAATGCAAGCAGTCTGTCCTCCAAACAACCAATCATGTGGCTGCAGCTGAATATGTACAGCATACAGAGAAGAGGTTTACTGTGCAGCTAAGCATTAGAAGGGATAAAGTTCATGATCAAAGTGGTTTTAAACATGCTAGGGTTGTTGGTGCCAGATATTTTGGTTCTGCAGTGACTGGAGTTTACTGCAAATTATGTGATAAACAAAAAATATCCAATCAGTGACAGTTCTACAGTATTGCCTGAAACACCTTGTTAATGAAAGGGGTCAGAGAAGAATGTCGAGACTCATTAAACTTAACATTGCAAAAATAGCAGCTCAGTGCAGAAGTGGTGTGCAGGTAGACTTCTCTGAATGCATAAATTGTCAACCCTTGAAGTGGTTCTGGAGACAGAAGAGGGTCCTGATACTACGAGGAGTACCTAATATAGTGTATTTCAAGTTGCATCAACATTAGGAAACAAGGAAACATTGCTTTCTAATGAAAGAAGTGGCTGATGCATCTCTCTCTATATAGATCAAGCTAAATAGGATAAACAAGTAAACACCTGATATGGCATTAAGATCACTGACAACTCATTCCCTGTGAAAACTTTTTTTGGGAGAGAAGTGGCTGAAAAATGATACAAAATGCCAATTAATTTATTTGCAAAACTCAAGACTGGAGATGTTCTGAATGCAATGCCCAAAAAGTTTGAAAACCATATCTTGAAAACCATATCTAATGCTGAATTTCTAACGCCACCTAACATGGCAGCATTGAGAGTCAGAATTTCCAGGATAATAAATCAGGATGAAATGAATCAGTCTGTTTAATGGCAAGACATTTGCTTGTTATGTTGAAAAATGTTATTAAAAAGAAATGTTGTGTGAGGCAGAGGTGTCTCCTGTCTGCATCATAATCATGAAAAGTGAGGTTTGACTGTACTTCTGCAAGTAAAAGAAGAGAATTTGAAAGTTCTTGTGTAGAGGGTGAGCAAAGTAAAGGAAACACCTCATGAAAAAAATTATTTAACTTTGAAGTAGCTGAATCACAATTACAAACGCAGCCACAGAAATCATGGGCTGAACAACGAATGACAGTACATGTCAGACAGATGTAGGAGGTAAGAGGTCACACAATCACGACTTTGATATTTGAGCTTTCAAAGTAACATGACAAAGTTCCAAGGATCCCAAAGAGTCAGGGGCTAAAATGCTGGTGCATTGGTCAGAAAAACTGCTAAATTATTTAATGTGTCATGTGAGCCCCACATTTACAGCATGGCCACCATGTGGAAACTACTGGTATCCAAGCTAAGTGCACAGAAACACATAACCTGGTGTAAGGAGCCTGGACTTCTGACTAATGGAAAAAGTAATGGCTCATCTTGTACCCTTTTTCCTATATCTGAACGGGCTTACATCTGGAGAAGTCCAAAGGATTCCTTCAGCCCACAATCTCTGTTGCCATGGGCAGCCATGTTGTGGGAGTGATTAAGGCTTATAATTGCTCTGCGTGGTCATGTGATGTCCAAGGAAAACGGAGCCACATCACAGGACAGGAGCACCCTGTGCTGCTCTGTTCCTTTGTGATGTTCACAAAATCTGAGATGATAATCCCCACAACAAATTCTGTAGCGGTATTATCAACACCAGGGTGGCATCCCCAATCGGCAGATCTAAACGCCATTGAACCTTTATGGGAAGTTGTATAGCACAGAATCCATTCACGGTTCAAAGAACCAGAGGCTGTTCTTCTTGAAGGATGTTTCAATATCCCACCACACACAGTACAGGATTTGTATGATTGAGTTCCAAGAAGAACTGAAGCAGTTCTGAAGGAAAGGGGTGACATAATGCCTGATTAGATCCACATTATTAATATATTGTTAGGGGTTTCCATTATTTTGTCAATTCCTAATATATTTAATAGGATGCTATTTTCTTTTTGAGTGTGCAACTGGCTAGGAAGCTAATGCAATTAGTTTACACCTGCCTTTACCCAGTTATGAAGGCTAAAATATTCTTTGACTTGGCATTGACGTGAAATATTATGTAATATAGCCTATATCAAGTGCATCGCAGAAAGGAGCTATAATAAAAAAGTTGAGAAAACCCATCTTCAATTTAGCCTTAGGCCAGTTCAGAGATAAAAGCTTGCAACACTCGCTCCATGCAAAAAAATGACTATCAGGAAGTTAACATCCTATCAAGCCTCTGGTCTGTAAATCGTCGCCCTCCTAAGGCCATTCTGCCATCCTGCCACACAGCCAAAACTGATTGATTTTCTTTCAAGCCAGATTGCATGGATCTCTATGAGCATCTCCTCCACTGTGGTGGGTGGGGGAGCTGGTCCCCCCATCGTGGGGTGTTGGTACCTTTGAGCCAAGCCAAGCTTTATCGCCATTGCTGTGTTCCTGTTCACCTCAAATTACTCTGAAAGCTTTTAAATTATTTATCAATGCTGTGGCTGATCATGGATCAATCAACGCAAATGCCTTTTAAAGAGAGCGAGAGAAGGTCCCCCTGAGGCACTTCTGGACATTAATGCCATTGGTACCCTTCAAACATCTCGATGCAAAAATACATTGTGAGTGTGGGAGTGTAAAACTCTCATTTCAGTTGGGGGGTTTCATAGCTAATTTCATGAGTACTGCTGGTCTGTATAGTGTTTCAGTATGGGGGTGGAGTGGGGTGCATCACCCAGTGTTGTATTCGTCGGTTGTCATTAATCAGAATTTTTGCTGGACAGGTTTGCCGTCATGAAGCCCTGCAGGACGGCACAAGGGCTAATGATGGTGATAGTGTTTTATCTCACCTTTTGCTTGGCTCTCTGGACATCCTTTGCAGTTTGAGGTATTAGCTTAAGTGTGAAGTTCTGCATCATTTCCTGCTGATTGTCAGATATAACACCCAAGCACCTCACAGTTCCTGCTAGATTTTTAGCATATCCTGAAAATCTTGTGAGAAGCCTTTTGTGTGAAACAATTAGCTCTTAAGACATAGTGCAGTATAATTTTACCCTGTAAAGGCAGATTACTTGTAGTCCATTAACACCGATGCAGTAAGACATAAAAACACATGCCGATGAATGGGCAGAATGAAATCGCTTTGGCCACTGCCAATACCAGCCATTATTTATCCAAAAACAGTGAATTAATATTCAAACTTTAGTGTGAAGGACGGGCTACTATAGACAGAACAATGCAAAGAGATTTCCCTTCCATCTTTCCTGGTGGTGGTCATGGTGCTGGTGGAATTGAATTATGGGGTGTTCACGATTTGTCTGGAGGTATTGAGCACCTCAAAATAAATTCCCACCTATTCAAATTCAAATCAGACTAAGGTACTGAGGATAATCCTTTTTAAGACAGTATGAACTCGAATTGAAAGCCAAAATGCATTGAATTGAAATAAATAAATCGCTCGGCATAGTACACAGAGAGATAGGCTGTGGCAGGAATATGCCAGGCCTGTTTCTGAAGGCTCTCAAACATGGGCACATAAAACGTGTCTGACTAATTTCATACAGGCATAAACAGGCCCATCCATATTCATTAGGAGTCAGAAGCAGTCGACCATCATCATGTCACACAGAGTCTTAGCCGAGCGCCCTCCCAGCAGCCGAGCGTTTAGCTTGGGTGAAAAAAATCTCCCTGATTTTGTTTTGAGTTCCTCACTCTATATAAATGTCTGTCCTTAAAAAAAGGCTTTGGTTATATGAAGACTTCAGCGTCATTAATCCTTTAGAAATGGCTTAGATCTGAGTGAGTGTCAGGGCTTAAGCCCAGTGGAAGGACGAGATCTAGTGAGAGGATGAGCCGGTGAGGCAGCCCCCCCGCCCCATGGCTCTGTAGTGTGGAATGATGGAACTGGCTGCAGGTGCGAGGTGGAAGTGGCTAGCTGGGTCACTGTTGGGTACAGCTGCATGCTCCCATACTGCTGTAAGCATCACATAGATGTGAAAACTAGAAAAATGTAGATTACTCGATTATTGATTTGAATTCATGCTATTGGTCTTAACATAAACACCCTTGTGCAAATTAATTGAATCAATTTGTCACACAGACGTGCATGCAGTGGGCTGGGACCTGCTGGTTTGCACACCCAACAGGGCAGAGAGCACGCTGAGCGGATGGACAGAGGAGGCACTGTGCCCACAGACTGGCAGGCCTGCTCGGGTGGGGTTAGAGCTGGGTGGATGGACTGATGAGGCACTGCGCTCATAGACTGGCAGCCCTGCTCAGGTATGGTTTGAGCTGAGTGGATGGACAGAGGAGGCACTGTGCCCACGGACTGGCAGGCCTGCTCGGGTGGAGTTAGGACTGAGTGGATGGACAGAGGAGGCACTGTGCCCACAGACTGGCAGGCCTGCTTGGGTGGGGTTAGAGCAGGGTGGATGGACTGAGGAGGCACTGTGCTCACAGACTGGCAGCCCTGCTTAGGTGGGGTTAGAGCTGAGTGGATGGACAAAGGAGGCACTGTGCCCACAGACTGGCAGGCCTGCTCAGGTATGGTTTGAGCTGAGTAGATGAACTGAGGAGGCACTGTGCCCACAGACTGGCAGGCCTGCTCGGGTGGAGTTAGGGCTGGGTGGAAGTACAGAGGAGGCACTGTGCCCACAGACTGGCAGGCCTGCTCGGGTGGGGTTAGAGCTGGGTGGATGGACAGAGGAGGCACTGTGCCCACAAACTGGCAGGCTTGCTCGGGTGGGGTTAGAGCTGGGTGGATGGACAGAGGAGGCACTGTGCCCACAGACTGGTAGGCCTGCTCGGGTGGGGATAGAGCTGAGTGGATGGACAGAGGACGCACTTTGCCCACAGACTGGCAGGCCTGCTTGTGTGGGGTTAGAGCTGAATGGATGGACAGAGGAGGCACTGTGCCCACAGACTGGCAGGCTGGCTCGGGTGGAGTTAGAGCTGAGTGAATGGGTAGAGGAGGCACTGTGCCCACAGACTGGGAGGCCTGCTCAGGTGGGGTTAGAGCTGGGTGGTATGACTGTGCTTCAGCTATCCATATATGTTTCAGGTGAATACTTTGGGGTTCGGGCACCTCCCTGAGTCGTCATAAGGTTTCCTTTAGCTCTCCCCTCCCCCACAATCCAAAAATATGTTGAGGTTAATTGGAGTTGTCAAATTCCCCATAGGCATGAATGGTGTGCGTGAGCCCTGCAATGGATTGGCGCCCCATCCTGGGTTATTCCCATACGATTTTTATCAATTCACCTGGTCCTAAATCTGGACGCAGGGTGATAATAATAATGGATACTTTATTGATCCCCATGGGGAAATTCTCTTCATGCCGCCCCCACCTGCTCACTGAAGGTGAGAGCAAACTGGCTGCAAAAAGCAGCCGCCCGTGGCAGCACCCAGGGAGATAGGGGTTAAGGGCCTTGCTGAAGGACCCACAGATGAGCCAAGGCCGAGATAAGTATGAATTCATGTGACTGTGACGTCCGTCTTAACTTTGCTCAGTCCATCTACATTTAGACACGACGACTTGTTTCAAATAATTTGCACAAAGATGTATAAGATGCTTCAATAGTTTATCCACACTGCCGTCTGTTCCATGGTAGAACCTTCGGACTTTTTTCATATGGATGATTTAAAATTAAATATCAAAATCTTCAAAAATATTTTGGACCATTTCTTTCTTTACTCCATTAATGCTGAGGTGGGGCATTGTGTGTCATGTAATCTGTTTTCTCTGCTAGGTATTTCTCTTCATGGAAAATACACAAGAGGGTTTACATATTCATGAGTTTAAATATTCCAACCAACACCGTTCCTCAGTCTTCAGGATCAGGTTCTCTTTGTAATCTTACTCCTAAACTAAAACTCAGAACAAAGTTTAAATCCCCCGACAAAAAGCATGTCTCCTTCTCCGTCAGGTCCACGATGCTGTGGCACTGAGGCATCTCGTGGCCATAAGTGGAAATTAGTGAAAGAACATTTTAAAATGAACTTGAGGAAGCACTTCTTCACACAGCGTGTAGTTGGAGTATGGAATAGTCTTCCTGCTAGTGTAGCACAAGCTAAAACCCTGGGTTCCTTTAAATCTGAGCTAGATAAGATTTTAACAACTCTAAGCTATTAATTAGGTTCTCCCCAAACGAGCTTGATGGGCCGAATGGCCTCCATTCATTTGTAAATTTCTTATGTTCTTATCTGATGGGTGATCAGTGGCCACAGGTCAGTACCCGCTACTGGCTGGCGGCTGCACCATTGAAGATGATGGAGTATCCTTGGCCGGGAGCCAGAGTCCCAGAATGCACAGCAGCAGAGCAAATCGCAGAAGAGAGAGCACCAGCCCATCAGGGAGAGGAGGCGTAGCGTCAATCCTTTGGTGGACACAGTGTTCCATTTCACAGAGAAACAGGAAGAAAGTCACAAACCCAAAAGGGAAAAGAGAAAGCAAGCTTACTTTAAAGAGTCACCTGCAAGGACGAGATGGGATCTTGGTGTGCAAATCGTTAAGCCGCACCACAATCAAATTCATGTTTTGGCTTCGATGCGGTACAATATCTGAGAGGAATAAATACCTGCATATGATGGATTGCTTTTGTACAGCAGCGGAGAGCTGCACTAAAAATGTCGAGCACTTCACTTGTTAGTCACCAGTATAACGTCTTGTTAGAAAGATTTGGAAGGAAGAGAGCTGCACAGACTCCTTCCCAGTCTAAAGGTAGATGGGTCTCGGTGGGATTCATTAATGTGCATCCCGGCGATACTCTCGCTTTTACAGTACAAGCACGGGGCGAGCGCGCCTCCTGAAATTACAGCTAATTGGTCAATTACTCAAACTGAGAAACCTTCTGCAATAAGCCAACGAGGCCCCTAATAAACACCTTGTCTTCTCTATAATAACAAGGAAGTCATTTACCGAACCCAGGAGGAACAATTTTTATCATCGCTGAATTTATTTTCAAAATAATTGTGTGTGCCGTGAATAACAATGTTAAAATGATACGTTTTCCAGCAGCAATAACACTGCTCACCATAACCCTTGCACTCTTTCCAGATCTTCTGTGGGGGAAAATACCCCCTCCCTACACCCCCAAACAGATAAGAGCTCAGAGTGCAATATTATTGCTGTCATTGCATAGTGATGCGGAAAAAGCCAATCTAAATGTCCAGCAATGTTTTTCATTTTTCATCTCCATACGGCGCCGCTCGCCTCCTAACTCGGCCTCCTAACTCGGCTCGTCTCGCAGCAGAACGGCTTGCCGTTTATGAAAGTCTCAGACTCCATCACCACTCTGAAAGACAAGGGCTCTGCTGGTAAGAGTGGCAGCTTCTCAGGAGTATTCTCTAATTGGGAACATATTGTCTATCATTAATCATGACTCCCAGCTCCGTCACATCTTTACCCCCCCCCCCCCCCGTCTCTCTCACATCGTGGCTCTGGTGGAGCAGAAAGAGTGAGAAGACACTCATCCTGGCAGGCTGATCTCATTTCTCCCTGAAAATCCTGATCCCTCCCCTTCCTCCACCCGCCATACAGCCGCTCCTTCCCTCACCAGCGATTCTCTCTCACACCAATAACAAAAGCATGTGGGGCGGCTAAATGCATCCTGTGAACTCACACGCCGTGGGACAGCCGACTGACTCAGGCAGACAGAAGTTCATCAAGTTGCCTTCCAGCCAAGGGGATAAATGGGGTAACATTTAACTTGAGGGGCCACAAATACATAGTAGTAATTAGTAGGCCACAAATACATAGTAGTTACTACTGAAATACAAATCATGAACAAATATACTCACTCACTCATTACTTTCCTCTTTGGTTTGCTGCTATCACTGCACACTTTCTTAGGGGCCATGATTATCGTACCACTAAATGTACTCTAGATTAAAAATTCACAGCGAACACAGGAGCAGCAATCCATAGGCATCAGCATCCCAGTAGGTCCATTTGCCTTTGTGCCAGCCAATCAGAGACGCCTCTCGATCCGTACAAGTTTTAGCAGGTCATCATGTTGTGTCATATTCCGAGTTCGAGTTGCGACTGGATTTTTCTCGACCAACCCGTTTGAGGTCCGAATCGCTAGAGCTGAACAAGTCTCAACCCATACAAGTTTTAGCTGTAACGGTCAACTTCCAAGATTTTGCTCAACATACAGGTCGAAAAAAATTCAACAGACCCATTTGATGTCTGAGTTGGTCGAGTTAAGAGACGAATTCCAAGGTTCTACTGTAGTAACAAATATAGTAACTGCTTGAGATAAAACATGCATCACGATTCATTAATGACAAACAAACATGAGATCAGTAAGTAACTAAGACTCAGTTTGTGGTTAATTAATACCTACAGTAAGTAATAGCGTAATATCACATTATTTGTGCCGCCTCACGTAAAGCCTTACCAAAAAGGGAAAAAAACGGTGAAAAGATAATACGAGTATAACTCAGAAATAATTAATTGGGCAAATGTTAGAGAAGTAGGTGCCTTAATACTTCCCAGGACGCAGCCCCTGCCACAGCAGAGCCTTCTGCTGTTCTTCTGAACTCGTGGCGGCCGCCTAATCGTGATGAGTTTGACTATAACTGGTATTCGTGTTCTTCTAAAAGCCAGTTCACACAAGGCTTTTCTGAGATAAAGACAATTAAGCTACAGGCACCCCGATCCTGGCAGTGCAGGGGGCTGGGGTCACATGGTATCTCTGCAGCAGCGTGTCTAGAACTCCATGTAGCGTGGGGATGGCTCAGTGCTCGGGGGGCACAGGCGCTGTCATGCGCTCACCTGAATCCCAATTAAACATCCGCTATTCCTGCGGCGGCTCGTGGACGCGGCCACTTGCGATGGCGCTGCATTTTCCTGTTTGTCAGGTGCTTTTCCTGGAATAATGCACAGAGAGCCAGAGGTCTCTCTGCACAGGGACCTGCTTTTCTCTGCTTTTCTCTTTCCCCTGATAATCTGCAGGACGATCCCTAATGACAGCAAATGTGAGGCGAGCATGCACAGGGTTCAGGCTGATTTACCTTTAATGGGCCACTCCGGACTGGTATTGATTCTGATCTCTATTTGACAGGATACACTCAGAGCACATATATTAAATGCATAAGAACTCTTATACCCTCCAAAGCTTAGCAGAATGAAGCAAAAATGTGTTTAGCAAATTCACACATCTCATTTGTAGAACAATTTAAGCCGCGGTCAGCTTAGGCACTAGGGACGACAGCGTTCTCCTGAGAGTCACATTGGATTTGCCCCCACGTGCCCCGCACCCCCACCCCCCCCCGCCCACCCATAGGCTCCCTTACCTTCTGCTGCCACTTTGTTGTGAAATAATAAACACACTTTATCTTTGTTTTCCACCTCCAAGCCGTCTGGCAGAGGCACAGGGTGGTGTCTGAATGCTTTTTCTTTTAATTATCCCACGCTATTAAAGTGAAGGATGAGATTTATAATGAACCCAGCGTTTCCTGTTCTGCCTGCTCTGCAGTAACTGCGTGGTGTGTCTGCATTGGAATAAATGAGACAAAATGTGATTTTTTCCAGGCAAAAAGCCAAAATAAAAATCAGCCAGATGTGTGAGGGAGGTTGTCATTTTTGAGTCTTTGAGCTTTTCTCTTTTGTTAAATTAAACAGTGTTAAATGATATGTTTATATTCACATGAAAATGAATATATTATAATGTTCACTGTAAAGTTTTTTTAAGTTGGCGAAATCTATGCCATTATTGGTCAAGTCAATGATTTCATTGCCTTATTGTCACAAAATGATAAGTGCTCCAGTACAGCATAAATACCCCTTGAGGAAGGTAATCGTCCTGGATATGAGCAGATGTACTCTGTAAATAGTGACACAGAGCTGCCAGAACAAAGGCCTGAGATATCATGATGTGACCCAGAGTGCGGTCGCCTAGGCTTGGGAAGATAAAAATATAATATATAATGTTTTCACACCTACACCGCAGTCACGCACTAGAACAACCAAGTAAACATATGTGTGCAGAAGGGAAACACAGTAAAGTTTTGTCCCTGAGCTGGAGGTACACGTGGCAGGTACTTTGGGTATATAGGTTATTCTGAGGACCCAGACTCTGCTGTACGCCCTCATTATGCTGATTGAGTCATTAGGCAGAGGCACACCCAGAGCCAGCGCGTCCAGGGCGTCACACCTGCCGTGCGTGCCAGACAGCCAGGCTCTGATCACAGGCCTTGCACCAAACGGCCTCTCGTACCGCCATCGTGCGCAAACATGCTAGGCGCTTTGATCACGCCTAAGAGTTTACACCTCAGAAGTGCACCGCGGGAAAACAACATTTGAAATTCTCGCCCGATTATATACATTTTTCTTTTTTTGATGTGTGTGTGACGAACGTTTGGGTAATCCTCCGTGAGCGTGGGGCGGTTCTGCCTGCCGACAGGCTGATGGCGCCCTAACGCGGCCACATTAAAGGTCTTGTGCAGCATGCGTGAGGCAGCTTTAACTAGCTCCCGGGGGTATTGTTAGTTATCATCGCCCGCTTCTGGAGTGAACCGCAGCCCCTATGAAAGCAATTCCGGCTCTTCCTTCAATCAGAGACAGCTGGTAAGGACATGTGGCCCCCCAGATACCCGTCCCGGGCTCCTGTCCTGTCCCATCCCAGGTCGTCTTGTCCTCCTACACCAACCTTTGTTTCACGACAGCCGTGAGCAGGCAAAACCCCACCAATTATCATCATGGAGACAAGACTGAAGAGAAATTCCCGCACAAAAAACCCAACAGTTGTGCAAGTGTGTGTGTGTGTGTGTGTGTGTGTGTGTGTGTGTGTGTGTGTGGGCTGGCAGGTGAGCGGGTGTAAATATGAGTGAGCTTGGTGTCAAAGAAGCGATGACAATGCAAGTGCTAATGCCAGTGATAACAAGTCCTACCTCTCTGACGCGTATCCAAGTGAGTATCAATTATTTTTAATAATACATGAGTGAATGGGGTCTTTTGCCCCGCAAGAGCTGGGTGCTGCTCAGACATGTGCCCACAAAGGTTTTTGAAGACCATTGTTTAGACAGGGAAGATTCATTTATTTTATTCTTACATTATGTCATACTACACTCAGTGACAAAAAAAAGTTAAGCACCCAAACGGAGTGATGGAAATGAAATGAATCTACACGTGGTGGAAGGTCATGTGACTGTATCATAATGATTATAATATCAGGTCAAATGGACAACAGAGTTGGCAGTACAGTATGGGCGCACTGCTGGTCCCATGTCAGTAGGGTGTGGCACCCCCCCCGGCCTGGATACATGCGACGATACGGTGCGGAAGGATGTCGTACAGCCGATGTATCCTCTTGATACACAGCTGTTGTAACTGGCCCTCGAGATCCTGCAGATTGGCACTGGGTCTGAGTTGACATCCGAGCTGAACCCACACATGTTCGATTGGGGAAAGATTGGGGGACCAAGCTGGCCATGGGAGGACCTCAACCTGATGCAGGCAGTCCATAGACACACATGCCATGTGTGGACGGACATTGTGTTGTTAAAAGACTGTACCAGGGTGCTGTCTCAGGAGGGGTACAACATGCGGACGCAGGATGTCACTGACGTAGTGCTGTACCGTTAGGGTCCCCCGAATCACTGCCAGAGATGACCTGAAGTCATACCCTATGGCTCCCCACACCATGAAGTCATACCCTATGGCTCCCCATACCATGAAGTCATACCCTATGGCTCCCCACACCATGAAGTCACACCCTATGGCTCCCCACACCATGAAGTCTTACCCTATGGCTCCCCACACCATGATGTCATGCCCTATGGCTCCCCACACCATGAAGTCTTACCCTATGGCTCCCCACACCATGATACCAGGAGTAACACTGGTGTGTCTCTCCACAACATTGGCAGGATTGGTCCTCTCCTCTTAGGGCCACCATATGTGTAGACGACGGTCATCCATGGTAATGCAGAACCGAGATTCATCTCTGAACACGGTACGATGCCACTAGTCATCAGTTCATGCCTTACGGTTTCGCTGGTGTTAACCGCAGCCTATGCATGGGACGGTGAATCCGTGGTACGACTGATGCCAGTCATCAAGACAAAGTGCAGGATGATATAGGGTGTTGTACAGAGTCTAATACCTGTGTCTGGATGGCGGATGTCATGGGGTTCTGTAACGCTCGGCGCACTATACAATGATCCTCCATTGGTGTGGTCTGTCTTGCGCGACCGGAACCTTCACAACATGCTTGGGTACCCTGACGTGCCCATTGGTTCCAACATTGGGCGACTTTGACGTCTGCATGCTGCACATACCGGGCAATTGCATGATACGACCACCTGGCCTCATGAAAACCCACAATGCGACCCCTATCAAACTCCATCAAGTGCTGGTGATGCTGTCTAATGCGTCTATGAGGCATCTTCTGTGTCTGGTGACTAGACCTGCCAGCTCCTTGCAAAGCTAGTCATTTACATACCAATTGCTGGTCTGCACGTGTACCAAATTACATCCAAATCAGACCATTACTTCTGGGTGCTTAACTTTTTTTGTCACTGACTGTACATAAAAATGCGAAATTACATACCTTATCATATGAGTGCCTATTATGGCACATATATAACATATTTCTGGCGAAGAATTACATCTTTACCATATAGAGGGTTTTTCACAATTTACTGATTTTTCCACATTATTTGTTGTATTGTACGAATCATTTAAATATCCACTAATTAATGCTTACATTACATTCTTGTCTTTAGATGGAAACCACAGAGGATCTTCTGAATAAGCTTTTCTTTGATGGATTTAATGTCCCCTCCATTCCAGCGAGCTCCAAGTTAAGTTCTGCACCTTCACCCCTGGTTTAAATACCACAGTAAACACGCTCCTCTCCAATGCACTGGCACCCCTCTGGGTCAGGCAGCACAGCTTGAATGGGCCCCATCTCTTCCAGAAGAGCTCTCCAGGCCTCCATTAACAAAATCTCACCTCTCTTAAGTCATAATTTCAGCCATGCATTTAATCTGCTTTTTTCCAGTATGCCTGGGCTTGCATGGAGGTCTTCTAGAGAATAGTAGACATGCTGCTTTTAAGCTTACAACCTATATATATTTTTAAATAAGACTTAAGCTAATAAGTAAGTTAATCCTTGTATACATCATTATGACTAATGTCAGCCATAACAGCTGGGTCCCCTGACACTGTGGTTCAATGGTCTTCATCTTGAGAACCGCACAGGTGCCACATAACACTCTTTACATCAGTTGCCATAATTTCCTCCCAATTTCTTAAGTGAAGTGAGCTCTAACTCTACCTCTACCTCATTTTTACAGTGCTGCCCTGCTCCTCTGCTTCTAATCCCCTGAAGAACACTGGCTAAGAAGATCCCACCCCTGTACCATACATGTGACCTTGCCAGGGATCCTGGTCTCCAGCCAATGAGCTCTCCGATACCTATTATCTAAAGCAATCACCTTTCCTACTTGTCGCCTGTATACAATCTTTCTGAAGAGGACAGTAGGTACTTCTATCACTTCTGTAAGTGTGATGTCGCTTGAGGTTTGACCTGTACTACATCAATATCCACAAAGATTTTGTACTTCATCTATCTATGGTATCTCATGTACATACGTTATGCTGTTGTTATGTTATGTCCTGTGTGTACACTGCATTCTAGTTACACCTCAGTTTACGTTCTAATTACTTGTTGTGTGTATGCACCGTATGGGACTGCTGCAAATTGTTTTGTTGTACTCTGTATAATGACAATAAAGAAATCTAACCTAATAACTATGCAAGTAATTCCACATGGTCAATGGTTCTATGTACCAAGTCAAGGTGTACATGTGTATACTGCTGTGGCTTGAAGCCAAAGAATTGTATGAATACATAAGATTCCAAAGTTGGCATCGCGGTAAAACCCATTTGATGTCATAACTGATTACTTTGTTGTTGTTGCTCATTCAGGACTCACATTTTACTAATCAGAATAATTTCCATTTGGCCCAACTGGTCACAGCCATGGTGATAAAAGGGGCTGATAACTACGCTGTGGTTTACCAAGGTAAGTGGCCGCTCTCTGTTGATAAGCCCCCGATTAATCCAAGCCCCACCGTGGTAACGTTGAAAAATAATTATTAAATCACCGACCATGTTGCTTTGATATATTCTTTCTAATTCTCTGTGTTATTGCTGGGAGGAATAAAAAAATGGATTAAGCTTTTCAGATGGATTACAGCTGCTTTTAAATAACTGTAAGAGCAATTTCATCAGCAAGAAATCATGGACAGCCATGGCTGGATTCAAATTGAACTCACCAGCCTCTTTTTAATAAAGTCCTTGAACACATAACAGTCTTTCATGGAGAGCTCTTAATTTATTAAGGGAAAAGGCTAAACAGGTAGCTACTTCATGACCATCCTGTAGCCAGTTTGATTTTTCTGTTTTCTTTTCGTTGGGGGGAAGTTTGCATAGGGGAAAGACTCTTGGAAAACATCAGACAACCTTTTAAATGGAAATGTCATATCCCTGCCTCTTTCCTCCCTGTCATAGGCCTAACAAGCCATGTCTGTTACTCGTTTACCCCTCTTGTCTCTCATTCCTAACCCTTGTGTGGAAATCACTCCCAGCTGCCTCTCATTAGTCGTTGTTAGTCTTTTGTACTTAAGTACTGGTTTGTCTCATCATCCCCAATCCCATTATTAACTTACTTCCTCCCTCCTGTTGCCTTCCCAGTACTAAGTCTTCCTGGTTTGAGCTCTCACAGTCCTGTTTTGTTTCCCTGCTTTTGTATTATTGTATTATTCAATAAAGTTTTTGGTGCCTGGACATGACAGAATGATGCAGGACTCCACAACTTGCCTAGGGGCTATCCCCATTAGCCCCTTATGCTCCACGATTTCCGCTGCACCCAGCCTCCTTTCTCAGCCCGAGCCTCTTGTTTGCTCACCTCAATGGATTGTGGACAATCTGCTGCTAGACCCGCTGAGTGACAATGACCTGGAGGAGCTCAATGAGTCCAACGAACTTGCTGAGCCACCCCCTGTACGGAATGCACAGCAGATGCCAACCCCCACGGGTTCCAACGCTAGGGGAGGAGATCTGAGGAAGCCATGCCCATGTGGAGTCTGCCAGGGACTCCTGGTTCTCCTGAGCCTACACTGATCCCTCTGGAGCTACCCTGCCCATGGACCGAGGTGCCCCTCTCCTTCTTGGATGCCCACCTGGAGTGGAGGCAAAATCCCACTGTGTGGAAGGTGCCAGAGGCCAGAGCATTCTCCATGAGGCCGGGGAAGATATTGGTGGGGCTTACCCGAGGTATGAATGTCCAGGAGGCAGAGAAGGTCCGGTGCTGTATGAGTTGCCGCAGCTAACTGAGCGAGGGGCCACTCTGCCTGCTGCTTCTTCTCAGCATGCAACCGCTCTACCTGCTGCTTCTCTACAGACCGGATTGGAGTGATCCAGTGGATCCCCTTCCGGTAGACTTCCCGTGGCTCCCTCTTATGTTTCCGGTCCTGTCTCTGCTGCTCCTCTAATTGTCCACCTTGTGCTGGTGTGTATCTTGCTGAATGTTCTCCTTGCTTGGTCTGGTCTTGCCTTTGTGTTTTCTATGCCCCTAGTCATGCCATGAGTCTTGTCCCATGTTCTAATCCTATCCGTCTTGTGTTCTCTGGCCTAGTGTGTCTACCCTGGTATTTAGTTCCATTATCCCGACCATGTTGATAGCCCGTCAGGACTCTTGGTCCCTGAACGCTCTGTCTGTACTCCTCTGCCCAGAGTGCATGCCTCGGGGGGGGCGGGGGGAGATACTGTCATATCCCTGCTCATCTCCTCCCTGTGATAACCCTAACAAGTCATGCCTGTTACTCGTTTACCCCTCTTGCCTCTCATTCCTAACCCTCATGTGGAAATCACTCTCAGCTGCCTCTTGTTAGCCCCTTGTTAGTCTTTTGTATATGTGTGTCTCATCGTTCCCAAATTGATCATTAATGTCTGTCCTCCTTTTGCCTGTGCACTTCCCCATGCTAAGCCTTCCCGTTTTGACCCCTTATGGTCTTGTTTTGTTTCCTTGCTTTTGGTTTATTCAATACATTTACAGCATTTAGCAGACACTGTTTTCCAGAGCGACTTACAACCAGTGCTTCGTAGTCTATGACTGTTCAATTTATAAGCTAGACCTAAAATCAATAGCTGTGATCAAGATCAAACGTTGTATAAAAAAGTTGTTAGGAAAATGAGTGCACAGGAAAAGATTGTTAGTGGCTTTTTTTTTTTTAATTTTAAACAGAGAGTGGACAGTAAGGGTGGTATTAGTCTCCAAGAGGTGTGTCTTCAGACGACGCTTGATGACAGGAAGGGACTCAGACGTTCTTACAGCAGGAGGAATAAAGCTCCTTTTTGTTTTCCTGAGACCTGCCTTCAAGTCCTTTAGCTTCCAGACGTGACAGGAAAGTCTTCAGTACAGGAGGTGCTACAGTGTGGGGGTGTTGTGGGACTCATGTTTTATTAGCAGAATTCCAGGTCTGGAGTTTCGAAAAACAGTAAACTGTGGACGAGCAATCAAAGGCGTGTGATGGGAGATTTCACGCGCGGCTATCGCCCGGTCCTCACCGCTGCTCTCTGTGCACCGGGAGATTGCAGAGTCGTCGCTATGCCAAGCGCCCAAGGCTCCAGCCCACCCTCTGAAGCTGTGCTGGCACCAGGCCCCCGTCTGGGCTGGGGCAGCGTTCCGTGTGCATTCATTACGGCTTCCATTAGAGGAAACATTTCAGCGCCCCCCCCCCCGCCACAAACCCCCTGCCCCACTTAAGCTTTTAAGTATGACTGAGTCCAACCGCAAATCCATGCCTGCGTTCCATTTTTATTTATGTATTTATCTATGCAGGTAATTTAGCAGCAGTGTCCCTTTTTGTTCTGCGTAAAGGGCTTTCATGTGTTCCCAATATGGCCTCCCCCCCCCGCCTTTTTGTCACTGACTCACAGAGGGCACAGAGCTTTCCGTTTCAAAGAGAAGCTCCTGCATGTTTGCTGGGTTGACTTCTCTTGATCCCGGAATAAGGGTCACATCAAAATCTCTGCAGCTGACCTTCAATCGTTAGCAAGAAATATACCATTGAGAGTAATATTTTTTATGCTGCTAAATGCTCTGTTTCCATTAATCAGCCTTCATGGAGGTTGGGGTGAGTGACATACCATGTTTTTGACTGTTCTTGCATCCTGAAGTGCCCTAGAAATCAAATTACTGGTATCATTTTGGTATGGTCCAAGATGCAATACAAAAAGCACCCCTAATAACAGTATGACACACATTTTTAAAACGGGGCACTGCTTTCACTCAGCAACAATAAATGAATTAGAATGAAAGGCGGACAGAGTACTTTATGTTTTGAAGATTGGGTCTTTTTGATTCTGTCATTAGGCTGAATAAGAAAGGAACCCATTTATTTAATTGAATTCATGCAAAAGATGGATATTGCAGCGTAAAAAAGGAAAAAGAATATTTTTACCCATGTGTTGTGTTATGTAATCCGATCCCATTTTACACTTTTAAGTTGATGTGATCAATGTGCAGAAGGAGAGGAGATTGTAGTAACTCAGGCCTTTGGGCTCAAGCATTTACAGATTCTCAGCTTCATATAAGAGATCCTGGGATTTAAAACCGAGACTGTAAATATCAGGGCTGCTCAAACAAAGGCCCCAGCTTTTGCCCCCAGGAAGCCTTTGAATTTAGAGATTATGCTGTAGTCGTGGTTTTTCACATTGCCTGGTTTTTCTTCTCTGAAAAGCCTGTGGCTCTCAGGACATCCGCCTGCCAATCAGGATGGCGGCTATCAAGCAAAGCAGGAAGTAATGAACGAGGCAGGCAGCCCAGGAAGCTGCAGGCCCAAGGGCACCTCAAGACACCCACCAGCGAGAAAGACACATTTGTCCTGCCCCTTTCTCAGTCATCTGTTTCTTTAATCCGAGCAGCTGGAACACCAACAATTGTGACAGGCATTGATGGTCGTGTTTTGGGGGGGTCTGGAAGGGCAGATGACGGGTGGCTGCAAAAATCAGGTAAGAAATGGATGTCCAGCATCCAGGCTGGGCCACTCAGTCACCCGAGCTGGAGGGCAGCTCACAGCTGCATCAGGGCAACGGTAAAATCTGCCATTCGCCTCATGTGTCCTTTACTTTATTTGCTAGCTCACATTAACACTCAGCCAGTATATATTACTGAATCCCACTAGCAAACACATTTCTCACACACTCTTATTGAAGCCATATATTATTTCCCTTTTGTACGGTGGAAAGAAGACTCCAGCGATCACAAACAGTGCAGTTAGGAAGCACGTCCTCGGCCCTTAAACATGATGAAGATTCCAGCCAGGCCTAGCTCCAGAAACTTCCACCCTGAATAAATATTTTAGGAGCATTGTTTGTGTTTTGACTTAAACTTTCATCTGCTCTACAGTTAATGTGGTTCGTCATGTTATTTCCTGCAGTATTTAAAGTGAACTTAATAATAGACCCTCAGCATAATACCCCACTTTGCTGCATTATTGATGACCTCGGGAGAGCCTATTGAGAGGTTAAATGCAATATTTTTGTTGTTGCTGAGTATTTACAGTTAGGCCTGTCTATAGTGATAGTCATCATTTATGAAACAAAGGCAAACGCATAAATTGCTATGGTCCTCCCCTAAATTTTTTAAAAGCTCTGATCACTTTGTAAATGGAATAAAGAACCTTATCAAATGGAATGGTTTATAAGCTAAATCAGATCATTTACTGCTTAGATACGGATTCCTCTGAAATTTGCAGGTAAAGTATTTAATAACAGCTACAGATTACACCCGTCTGTTTGTGTAACAGCAGTGGTCTCCATCTCTGTAAAACGTTTCTTCATGGGGAACCCACACTGAAAATGTAGTATTTGCAGGTGTCTGAGTTCAGGGCTATTTCACCCTGAAGGTTTCCCATCTCCTCGGACCAGCATGAACGTCCAACACAGCCCCACCCCAACCCCCAGCCCAGCGGCTCATCACCCAGAGTCAGTGGGCTGCCAGGATGGGGGACTGACTGCTCGCCACCCGGAAATGAGACATCTGCATAAGAGGGAGGAGGGATGTTAACCGCATGTATTAGCATTGAGGGCTACCAGGCCAAAGCAAGTCCAGATCTCCCAGGAGGGACCTGCTCTCTTCTGGGCGATGACCCCAGGGTGCTCTCACTCCCCTGGCCTGATTTCTGCCACTTTTTGTCACTGATGAAAAAAAGATGATTTTCAAAATTTACTGTAGTAACAATGCCAATAGATTTTTAAGAGTTGGTGAAAATAAATGTAAGAATGTACAGAGATCTACAGTCGCTCACAGGGACAGTTTCATGCCTTTTGCCCTTTATTCTGTATCTCTCCTCTGTGTTTTACAGAAACAGACTCGCACAGACTTCTCTGAGCAGTTTATCGGAGGTCTGCCATCTAATCATGGGATTTGGTGGGGGGGGGGGGTGCGGTTGTGGTTTACAGCTTTTAATTACAGACCCAGCGGCTTGTGACAGGACTGCCCAGGTTCGGCTACACAGCAGCCAATGGCGAGCCAGACAATGGCACCGTTAAGGGGAAGCGGCAGCCGCACGCCCGAACACAATGAGCGTGCAGGTGCTCGTCTCTCATACAGGCCGCAGCGCTCCTGCACGTTTCCGGGGTGTGGAGTCACACGACCCCACAAAAGGCCCAGCAGAGCAGGATGAAACTGTGGGAGATAATTACCTACCCACACAGGACATCGAAAACAGCTTCCTTGTCGGCTTCAGACACCTCCCGGCCAGTCCCTGCTTCTCCATGCCCCCCCAGCTACCGATTCGCAGAACGTTTGGATAACGCTGCAGCAACGTGATGTCTGGGCCTGGAAGTCTGGGCATAGTGTCTGCTCCCCCAAAAACACCTGTGTTATCTCAGAGACAGCCGGGGATGCAGAGCGACGGCCGTGTGTGATTTGGAACCTTCAGCGGCACGCTGGATAATTAGACCCAGCTTGATACCAAAGATAATTAGGCTCTGAAGTTTGGGAGAAGCGCAGTGGCGGACAACGGGGATTTTCATTATCACCTCCGAGATGACACGGGGCTGCCGGGATGGAGGTGAAGGTCAGAACAAATATTCTCGGCGGGGGAGCTGTCGTGCCGGTAAACACTGTAACAGTGCGGCTGAGTTGCAAACGCATACCACGCACCCCTGTAAACAAGCGGCGTGTGGGAATAACTTCACGAGCGATTGTCCGCTCCCATCAAAGACTCCAAAACAATAAGTAAAGGCCTTCATCCATCCATCCACAAATCCATGCACCCATGCATCTGAGGACCTGGAGTCTTCCCAGGAATCACAAGGCAGGCAACAACCTGGACAACACGCCAATGCAAATGCCTGTATATGGAGACATAACAGTCACAGTACAGGTATTGTACTGTAAAGTGCCCTCAAATACGATCTAAGAACAAATAAGTGATGATCTCTGTGGACGTTGTGAGACACTATAGTTCCTCAAGGATGTATACCATGTATGACTGCATGCCGTTCTGGATCATTTCATGAGTTCACATCAAATCAAACCAAAAAACTTTATTTGTCCCCGAGGGGCAATTTGAGGCATGTAGAGCAGTGTTGCACAGGCACAGAACCAGACATTAAAGGCATTTTTAGGGTACAGATCTAACATTCTACATTGACAACTGGCAAGTTCTCCACAAAGCAAATGAGTGAGCCGCACCGCTGTGTAAATGTTATGGGTGTCATATCCAAACTTGTTTCCCAACTTTACAAAGCCCTCAAGTCCCAAGTCATTCCATCACATTCTGATTGCCCAAGCTGATTCTTCAGGATGAGGAATCAACGAGCCCCTAAGTCAGCGAGTGATAAGGCCACAGCTCCAAAATCTCTGCCCATCAGGTCCTGCCAGTCAGGCCCTCGAGACTCCAAGCCTGACCTATGCAATCCCTGAGACTCTGCCCCTTAGCCCCCCGTCCAGCCCCCAATCCCTGAGACTCTGCCCCTTAGCCCCCCGTCCAGGCCCCAATCCCTGAGACTCTGGCTCCCATCCAGCCCCCAATCCCTGAGACTCTGCCCCGCTGGCTCCTGGGCCGGCCCCAATCCCGGGGGCGCTGCGCGGGGGGCGGGCGGGGGGGCCCCCGGGGCGGGGGGGGGGGGG
>JAODKC010000009.1:23579266-23592444 GCA_026777985.1 Mormyrops attenuatus | reverse complement strand
CCCCCCCCCCCCCCCCCCCCCCCCCCCCCCCCCCCCCCCCCCCCCCCCCCCCCCCCCCCCCCCCCCCGGCACTGCGTGGCTTGATGGCCCCACATTGTGGCCATGAGCAGGCCGGGGCCACCAGCACCATCGCCAGGGATGCAGTGCTGGACCAGCTGAGCACCGAAATCCCGCTGTAACTCCCCTTCCCCATTCCTCCAGCTCCCCCCCCACCACCACCAGCACCTAACACCTAAGGGATGGCCTCACACAGCAGCATGCATTGCAGCCTCTCTAATGGCGCTTTTCCACCAGGAACCGAGCCGTACCCGAGCCGTTCTGCGAACTGGCAGTTTTCTACTGCACAGCATGCAAGTTGTACCCATGCTGACACGGCCCTGCCACCAAACCCAGCTGGTTACGTCACCACCACCTGATTGGTTGAAAGCATGAAAGCATGGAAATACCAATGATCTGCATCAAAAAGCATGAATTATCTGAAGAAAACATGGCATATTCTATACATTATTCATTATTAGTATGTATTAATGCATTCCCAATAACTCAGGATTTGAAAATCTCCAACTTCCTACTTAAAAAATTACTCTTGAACAGCTGAACAGAATGAACTCGTAATGCAAATTAGGACAAGCAAATGCAAATTTCGCTAGCGTTTGATTCTGACATACAGCGATTCTCACAAATGTGCTAGTGGAAATTAGCACAATCCACATAGTAAATCATGACATACACCATGTGAACAGTAAATAAGTGTCTCCTTGATTTTACGTCACCGAAGCGAGCTGGAACCACACTGTAGCTAGTGTCTCTTTGCGGTACGGCTTGGATGCTGTATGCCACAGTAAGAGGGTATTTGCCTGTGCATGCTGGACAGGGTGGGGCTAATCAGTGCAGTTGCTCAGAGAAGTCCTCAGTAAAAAGCTGCAGCCCTGTTTGTGTGTCAGCCGGAAGCTGGGCAGGCCAGAGAGGCTGACGCCCAAGAGGAAGTCAGAGCTAGAAGACGTAGCTTGCTGGTTCTGGTTGTGTGGAATGCGGGGGAGGGGGCAGCTGGTGGTCAGATACCTTCCAGCCCCTCCTCCAGATAAATGAGGAGCTGTCTTCAGGAAACGTCAAGCACTCAGGCCGGAGCTGGAGGACTTATTTGTGCTTGACTTGGAGAAGAAGAAAGAAAAAAGCCACATCAAGATCATAACAGGCCCTTGTGAAGAGGCTGGTGCTTGCCCTGGCTCCTCGCAGAATGGGACAGAGCACCGCTCAGGACTGCATCTCCCCACTGAATGCAACCTTCGCAAACTTCAGCACCACAACCCGAAGGTCACCCATGCTCTGAAAGCCGCTTAGCAAGGTCAGCCCATAATGAGCTGCAACTGCTTTATTTGCGGCGGAGGGGCTCCAAGGGATTAATTGTCCCCGCTCCGTCTCATCCGTGATCTGAGGCCCCACTGTCAAAATGATCCATGGCCCCGATCTCCTGGGCGAGCGCTTTCATTATGGAGGTGCTCTCTAATCGATAGCAGCATTTTTAACACCATGCCCCATAACTTTTATCAATCCTTATTATCTAAGCGACTGTTGCCGGGGAGGCGGGAGCCTTCCTCAGTAGCCTCCAGACCCCTTGCGCTTTTAATTGAGCCTGATGATACTGTTAGTGGGCTTGCTAGGCAGGCCTTACCTTAAAGCAACAGTGTCAAATTAAAAGACGAGCCGGGGAAGGGTACTCCTTTTAACAGGGGCAGGAATGTACAGAGCGCGTGCCCCCTCCCTAACGGGAAGCTGTTGTCTGCATGCTCCTTAATAACCTCGAGGAACTCGTCACGGATAAATAAATATATAACCAGAAAAATAAGAGCATGTTCCGCTGGCACTGTGCCTAAGTGGTTTAAAAGTTTTTAATACTGTATTACCGGCATGTCTGTCTGCGCGGTTGTTTAAGTGAAAGATAACCCATTATGGAAAGTTGCACTGTCAAAAATATTTCATGGGTAACTGGCATGCAAAGCGCTAATTTAAAGCTGAGATCCCTGTCTGTGTGATGCAACAGAGAGAGACTTGCAAACAGCTGGCAAGTGGGCAATTACTACTGACAGAAATGCACTTTGGATCTGTATTAGCCAAATTTATTTGACAGTTGCTCGATAAAATTCCATAGCGTGGTAGGTTTATATTTGGAGGCTAAAAGACCATGAAAGAATATTTTTTTAATATCCTTTCGTATCAGATCAAACAGAATTCATCAGCGGGGTGTGAACGCGCCCCTGTGATCTGGGATGCTGGCCTTTCGCTCGCTTCACTCAGAGTCTCATCTTCCCCCACATCCTTTATCCCTCTGCTCAGATTTCCCTTTAAACTGGGGTGGCTGCTCTTCTGCATGTTTCCTTTGAAAGGTGTGTATTCCTTAAATATGATTTATGTCATTAAATGTGGTTTATCTCACTTTCTTTTATATGGAAATGGTACTGGTTCGGTTCCAGGCATTTGCGTATCCATCAGTAATGACTGTCGCCTCTGGCAGTGATGCGGAATGGGCGAGTGCAGTGTAAGTCAGCTGTTTGTAATTGATAAAACTAGTCAACAGGTAGACCCCCCCAAGAAAAAAAAGTGTGTTGCTACCAGGGATTTGTGAAAAGTAGCTCATTAAAACTTCGGGGCAGAGTGAGTTCTTTCTGCTGTGAGTTCTCTCACAGGCTGCAGCTAATTTGTGAGCTGCTGAAGGCCGCGGCTGTTGTCTGACAACAGGCTCCTAATCGTCATTCTAGCTCTGGAGCGATTACTTCCTCACGGTGGCCTGTCACTGTTAAAATGCGACTCAAAAATATATGAGCCTCTCGTGTCTCAAGCTGTTGGATATTCCTCAGTTCTCCATAATGAGAGGCTCGGCCTGACTTTCAGAACCGGAAAAAGGACAGGTTCTGCCTATCAAATGAATTTGCATCAGCGGTTTCAAATGATCTGTTTCTGTGGCAGGGGCTTCTGGGAAGCCGGGGCAGGCTGTAGATGGTCGACAATGGCAGTGATTATACACTAACTCCGATTTTAATCTAAATTGCGTTCAAAGTTAAAAGCTGATTAACCTCAGGGATTTGCTCATTAACGACTCGCATTAATACACTGTCAGAGACTGTCAGTGTCTCCCATCTGGAACGCTGGGAAACAGTGGAGGAAATCGACCAGATGAGGCAGCGGGTGAGCTCCGCCTTCATCTCTGTGGGGGTTAAATGTCTGTGTTTGTACAGAAAGACGGAAATACAAAAGCGGCAGGACACAGCCTGCGCTTGATGTGACTCACAAAGCTGCCGTCAGTCTCTAACGGAGCATATCGGGGGTTACCTGAACAATAAATAGTAAAAACATGCCAGTTTCTTATAGAGCATAAACATCTGTGGCATTTGAGTTCCTGTGACATTGTTTTCACATTCCCTGTTTTACATCTCGGAATGTTCCAACACTTATTCAGTGTAGAACATTTGTTTTGCACAGAAAGAAATAAAATCACAATACACATAACAGTGACTGTTGTTATCATAGGCTACCCAATATACACTTATATTACTCATCATAATTTGCCATTGTGTTACAATAGGTTACATAATCAATTTGACTTTGTGGAACACCACAACATAAAATTTCTATTTTATAGAACACCAACATTAAACTTCTATTTCATTTGGGCTCTGGAAATACGTCCAATCAGATGAGAGCTTGGCAATCGACAATCCCCTGCAAGCCAGGCTGCACCAAAGGTCACATGATGCGTCCTTCATTCCAGCCTCACTGATACTCTAGGCCCGCCGTACTCCGGGCCCCCGATATGCCAGGCCCCAAATACTCCAGGCCCCCGATATGCCGGGCCCCCAATACTCGGGGCCCCTGATATGCCAGGCCCCCAATATTCCCGGCCCCCGATTTGACGGGCCCCAGATACTCTGGGCCCCCAATACTCCGGGCCCCCAATATGCCAGGCCCCCAATACTCCGGGCCCCCGTCACTCCGGGCCCCTGATATGCCAGACCCCCAATACTCCGGGCCCCCGATACTCCGGGCCCCTGATATGCCAGACACCCCAATACTCTGGGCCCCCAATACTCCAGTCCTTCTCTGGGAGCGCCACAGGCAGGCCGAGCCCCTAAGGACTGGCGACTTTACCACTGTTAGCCGACAGGCAAAATTAGGCAGGTAAGTCAGACAGCCCAGAGCGAGGGCCCAAAAGAGACACATAAGGACACTCTTGATTAGCAACCACGGCCTGCAGCTCATCCTTGAACAAGACGCTTAACCTGAATTGCCTCAAGAAATACTCCGCTATGTATAAATTGGTAGAATTGTGCGTCACTGTGGGTAAAAGCATCAATTAAGCAAGAAAATAGCAATAATGGAAATAATAAGTGAATCAAACTGAGTAAACATGACCAAGGGAAATGGAGAGGAAGGGTCCGTTATACTCTGCCCTTCGTCGTGGATTCTGACAGATTGTGTCTTTGGGAAGCAAATGGCCGTATAACACCCCCGGGGGATACACTAATACTAGTTTTTTTGTCTTATGTTATTCAGTTTCAGCTCTGCTCCTCCATCAGCAGGGCCCCTGCATCAACACCACCCTTGTGTTCATGCCCCTTTAGCTCACATCTAGCGATCATTCCCGCGTCCCCCCGCTTACTGAAGATAAGGTGCCCACCCCCCCACCCCAATTGGCACTGTCCAGCCAGTGCACCCAGGCTGCTACCCTCACACATGACAGCGATTTTGCTTGCTTGTTTTCCTGCCTTGAGTTTGTGTGTGCCCATTCCAAGCAAAGCGCTGGCAGACTGTCAGACTGCCTGTAATGAAGGGCAGGGCGGCTTCAGCTGGTATGTGTGATGTAACCAGAGATCACGGCTGGTCTTTAGTGCTTGGGAAATAAATACAGGGAATTGCTTTTGTGTTGAGCAACTCTAAAACTCAGCAGAATGTCCTTAGTGACATGATAACACACACATTTCATTGCAGCTCTTCTTGCACATTGCTCAGTATATTTTACGGCCGTATATCACAGATAATTTGCTCTCTCCCAATATTTTTCCAGGCGGTTTGGTTACATGGCAGAGCAGCAAGAATCCTGCCCCCCCCTCTCAGGACAGCTGGAGTCCTTCCCAAGGTCACCTTCCCATGGGGGGCAGGTGAAAAGTGAAAAGGTGCTTCTGAATTGCATGTGGATGTGTGTTTCCTGCAATGGCCTGACGTTTCTTCTGCCATGTGCTTCCTATGAGAGGCCCTGCACCCGTGGGCCATTAGCAGATATGAACTGGATCGACTAATGGATGATGTTTGCAAATATTCTGCACACAAACTCTCAACAATCCCAAAACATTTTTCGAACACGTAACCAGTCTAATCCTAAACATATTTTGTAAATTGATTAGCCTTTGTATTTTCCATCCATCCATCCAAACTTTAAAGGTATATCTACATTAACCCCACTTTACAACATACTTTTAAAAGTTTATTTCTTTTCGATCAGGTCATTTTTAAAAGTAGTCATTTTTTTCCGTTAGAGACAATTTCCACAAGACATTTCTAGTGTCATTTTTCTTTCAAATAAAATTAAAGCAAAGGGTTTCAGCACCTGCTGCATTTCAGGTAAAAAGCAGTCACTATTCTTGGACAAACCGTTAACGCTATATCCTGAGTTTTTTCTTATCAGTTCAATTTGCATCTTTAAAATTGTCTGGATGAAGACCAGTTAAACTCTGGCGATCCTAGATATCCGATGATAGCAAGGATGTCAAACACAACAGACACGTAATTATTGTTGTTATTATTGTTGTTTGCCGTTTGTTTGCATGCTGTATGAAGAAAGGTGACCTTAAAGTGATACCATAGTGATAATAAAGTGTCACCTACATGTCAATAATAATGGGGTATAAATAAAATTTCAATAATGTAATGACAGATAATAATAAATGAATTTGAATTTTTATGTGCAAATAATATGTCTATCCATCCATCCATCTTTCACACTGGATGTTATTGATTAATGTAGTTGCTAATAGGAATATACTGGAACAGCATAAGATAGAATAAGACAGGATAATGTATTCCATTCTGTGTTACTGTATTTCTGCAGAGACCCAAATGCAGAGCAGAGAGCTTTACAGGTGAGAATGGACAGGCTTCCCTCTGTGTATCGATGGGGAGCACAGAGAGGTCGAGTCGATCCTGCACAGACACAGCAGGTCTGAGGGCTGAGAGGAACAGCGCAGCCAGGGACAAAGAGGGAAGGGAGTGTCAGCAACAGGCGGAAGACAGAGAGCGAATGCTCGGTAAGCTGCATGAGATGGCAATGCTTTGCAGTGACGCTCAGCACCAGGGCAGCTGAAATAGAAGCAGTAACGGGTGTGATACTGGCTGACTGGGGTTGCTGCCCAAGGTTTGTGAGAATTCCTAAATATTTTATTTTATCTTACAGTCAGTTTCTAAATTTGCCAGGTGCAGTGAGTTACAGGTGGAATGTGAAAAACACGTCGTTGTGGTGACTTATTACCATGGAGATGGGACGTCCCACACGTGCCTGAGGGAGAGGCGTGGGCAGTGGTTTCCACGCGCCCCCTTGGAGACGGCCAGAATTTGTGATCTGTGTGCTTCTGCCCATCAGTCTGACCGCCCAGGCCTGGCGGCCGTCAGCACCGTGTTAATAGACGCCCAGGTACAGGCAGGCTGTCGATGGCGGCGCTTCATCGCCATGTGTCTCCGCCGCGGAGCCTGTCTCGGCAGCCTAGCTGACAGGGCCCGTCATTACACCCTAAGCACTGTGGTTTTTCAGCCGCTGCCCCACCTGGATTCGCACAGGACACTCTGTCTTCGGCCCCATGGGCTTTTTAGCTGCATTAGCTCTAAAATCCACTGTTTGCTCAGCCTTAAACTTCTCTCCTTCACAGTCAACATTTTTTGACATCCCTTTCATTGACATCCCTGACCCTAGACCATGTCTTCTCGTTCAACATGTGTTCATTGTAGAGCAAGACTCAGGAATCGATGTGTTTACATCGCCGCAAATGTGGATATATGACTGTCAGAAAACTTTTTCCATTTATCAGAAAGAAACTGATAAAAATTACATCCTTTCACAAAAGGTGGGTGCAGCCCTTGGCAAACTGTCCAGCACACTATGATCACCCTTACCTCGCGTTTTAAAGGAAAAAAAAACACAATTATTTCTTGCCAGAGGCACGTTTCCTCATACTAGCCCCAGGAAAATGTTTGATTATAATACATGATTTAATAATTCCGAAATGCTTTTGCACAGATCTCAAGAGGACTGTAAGGATGAGTGTAAGCATAACCAGAATGCATCAGTAAATGCACATTGGTTTGAATCCTAGGCTCAGAGAATTAGCCACATCTCCACTTGGTCCTTGAGCAAGATCCTTAACCCTCTGAAAAATTCTCTAGGGATGCTGGATGAAGGGCCAGGCCTGCACTGAGACGCCAGGCTTCACTGGCACCTCGATATGTGTGTGTGTCTCAAAAAGGACCAGCATGATGGGATATGCAAAAAAACACATATCATATACCTCTCCTCATAGTGGTACAAATGGCAAGTAGGGCTTTGTTTCATTTTTCATTTCGAAGGAAGATGTCACGTCCCAATCGTGCCGCTCCTGCTGTGTGCCACGCCCCCTCATTAATCACGTGTGAAATCCTTGTCTAATTGAGTTCCTGTATTCAAGTGCTTCCCTGTTAGTCTTTCCCCAGTCCTGTCATTGACGTCTTTACCTGTTTTGCCTCGTGTGCCTGTCCGTTTGCCTAATAAATCCCTCGTTCCCCGATTTTTCGTCTCCATCTCCTACTTCCCTGGTCCATGCTCCCCGTGAAGTGTGACAGAAGAGGACATCCTATGAGAACATATGAGCCTGGACACAAACCAGGGCCCTTGTTTATATAAAAGTTGCATAGAAACCATCCTGCATCATACACAATGGTATAAGATCATTTCTGAGAAGTGTGAAAGTTCAGAGAAAATGCGCGTACGCCCCTCTACCAGATGTGCAATCTACAAATCACAAATGATCCTGAAATTGTGTGTAGCTGAATGGTTTTAGCTTGGACACGCCCCCGAAATAATATCATAAGCATTTATAAATTAACATATATAAATATTATTAGCATATATAAATTGCACATATAAATCGTCTATTTGATAATGGCAAGCTGCAAAAATAAGAATGTTAGCAAGGTGAAAATGAGGTCCTGTTGGTGGAGGAACAAATGCATGCAGGGACACTGCTGTTAATACTACAAATATCATGATATCAGAAGTTTACTAGCCAATGCCAATAAGAGTGAAATTCTTCGATTCTTGATACCCGATTCAACACCACATTAAAAAACAAAATAATTAATCGCATGTACTTAAGCATACACTCCATTATCCAAAACATTTGAACATGACAAAAAAGAACAACAGCTTGTGGGCTTGAAGTATTGAAAACAAACTATACTGTGCTTATAATACAAACAATCGACTTTTTGTGGCACAGCATTATAATTGCAGTACCTGGGCGAGCCACACAAAAAAATGGAAATAATACATAGAAACATGAAAATCAAAGGCGACATGATCATGTCACCAGTCGCAATGACCTTAAAAATAAATGTAATGTAGGTCAGTAGCTTTGATACGGAAGTCTGTAGAGGACATGCATCAACTTTTTTTTCTTCTTTTCGTTATCTCGAGATCACGACTTATTTTTCTCATGATCTCGACATAACCAAAGTCGTTTTCTCGAGATCACGACTTATTTTTTTTCTTGGAATATCGACATCACCCATGTCACCTTCCTGTGATCTTGCGACAGGTTTAGTATTATCATCATGGACAAATGCATCAGATTTTACTTTGATGGTGGACTGTCCCAATCAGAATCAGAATCAGAATTAGAATCAGAAGACTTTATTAATCCCGAAAGAAATTGCTCACATTGCGACTGCACAATCACACATAGACAGGAAGACAAGAACAATACAGTATATTCTAATAAATAAAATAAAAATATTTATATTTTTAAGATAGAAAATCTCTGTACAGGAATCTAAAGTACCTTTGTCCAAAAGTCACAGGAAAAGTAAAAGTGTATAGGAGTATATTGCACAGTAAAGTAAAAGTGTATTGCACTAATATCATAAGTGGTTATATTGCACTTGTTTGTAAAACCAAGTTAGACTTCAAACTGTGGGAAAAAGTCGAGATATATTCCACCGAATCATGGATACGAGGAAATAACAGTGTGCCTGTCGGTGCTAGAAAATTGTCATATTAGTGTTCGTTATTTGAGAAGGAATTTTGCAGCTATTCCGTCAGAGAAATTATAGTGAGCCTGAACGAGTAGTCAGGTTCATTACCAACCAACTGGAGAGTCCGGGACGTCTCCATGGCTACCGGGTGATGTTTGAAAAATGTCGGCTTAAAAAAGTAAGAAAAAAATAAGTCGTGATCTCGAGATAACGACTTTGGTTATGTCGAGATCACGAGAAAAATAAGTCGTGATCTCGAGATAACGACTTTGGTTATGTCGAGATCACGAGAAAAATACGTTGTGATCTCGAGATAACGAAAAGAAAAAAAAAGTTGATGCATGTCCTCTACAGACTTCCGTACTTTGAAAAGAACTTTACAGTGAAAGTATTTTTTATCCTTATTCTGTCAGAAACTTTTTTCGAAATTGTTTGTGATCTGTTAACATTTCATAACTGTCATGACTGGTTTGAACCAGACTTGTTTATGAAAGTATTACAAGCTGTTCAAGGATATTAAGCATTTTATTCTGGGTATGTCCTATTTTTTCAATATTTTTAAATGGTGGGGGGAGGGGTGGTTTGAGAGGTGGACTAGAACACTTGTAGGAGCATATGCTGCTCCGG
Organism: Mormyrops attenuatus; assembly: GCA_026777985.1. Classification (NCBI taxonomy): domain Eukaryota; kingdom Metazoa; phylum Chordata; class Actinopteri; order Osteoglossiformes; family Mormyridae; genus Mormyrops; species Mormyrops attenuatus. The sequence continues at coordinate 23,582,550 of JAODKC010000009.1, read as the reverse complement.
TTTTGTCCAGAAGACTTCATGGTTCCTACTGTACTGTAGAAAAACAGGTACCGTCATGTGTTCAGGATTTTGGCATCGACTTGGTTCTGAAGTATCGGTTTCCTTGGCATCTGTACTCTGAACCATCTGACCACAAAGCGGAGTCGATTAAACAGCAGATCTTCCTGCAGTAACCCAACATCGCCACATGGAAAAGCGCGCACACCAAGTCCGAACCTGAAGCAGGTATAAGTGTTTTTCCACATCAAAGTAGGTTTTTTATAAATCGGAACTTTGGACCATACGCATCTAAGATCAAATCTGAGCATAAGAACGTTTTATGAATAAGGCCCCAGGGTACCTATAACAACACATAATGACTAGAATGAGTGAGAACACCCATACGAACAGAACCTTTACAGCTAAATAATACCTTTGTTGCCGTATACGTGAAAGAAAACTTGCAGGCAAGGGAGCTCACTGATAAAAATAAAAGTACAGAAGCTATATGGGTAAAACTAGATGCTAAACTCAAAAGACTTAATTGTTGGTGTTTGTTATAGAGCATATAATGTAGCTGTAGAAGAAAGCAGAATGTTATACGACGATATCAGGATTTTGAGTAATAAAAATTATGTGGTAGTTATGGGTGATTTTAGTTTACCTGGGATACAGTGGGACATAGTCTCTGGCTCTTCTGTACATGAACTTGAGATGGTGGAATTAGTGCAGGATTGTTTTTTTACTCAGTTTGTTAATACCCCTACCAGGGGAGAAGCCATTCACGATCTTATTTTCTTTAATAACCAGGATACGTGGCGGTAGGGATCATAACATGGTTAAATTGGAGGTTAATTTTAATATCTGAAAAGCAAAGTCCAAAACAAAGATGTACAATGTTCGAAAGGCTAACTTTAATGGTATGAGACTGAAACTAGAAACTGTAAACTGGATGGAGTTAAATAACAAAACTGTTTAAGAGGCATGGGAGTTTTTAAAAGCACATTATTGCAAGCGCAAGAGGACTTCATACCTGTTTCCAGCAAAGCTAAATCTAGGAATCTGCAGCCAAGGTGCTTTACTATGGAAATCAAGGATAAAGCAGGAGTATGTAAGTCTACAGGTTGAGTTAAAATATTAATATTAGACTCGCTAAGTGGAATGTCGAAAGGAAAATTGCATTGGAGGTTAAAAGTTTCTTCCAATATTTTAACTCCCAAAGAACTCTAAAAGCTGAAATCACTAATCTGCAGGATAGTAAGGGCCTTATAATTGAAAATGAAATTGATATAGTTAATAAGTGTAATGATTGTTTTGCAGGGATATTTACTGTAGAAGACTTTTTTTTATTACGAATCCAGTGTCATCTATGGCTATATACAGTATGTACAGTGCCCTCCATAATTATTCGCACCCCTTCTAAAAATCTGTAAAAAGGGTTAGTGAAAATCCACCTTTTGGTGAAGCAGTTTCATATCACACTGGAAAAAATATGAAAAATCCAACCTTTCCTTAAAATAAATTTTTTGAGATCCTTCATCAAGAAATTATTATTTTCAACAAAAACCCATGTGCCATGATTATTGCCCCCCCCTGCTTTTAATACTTTGTCAGTATAACAGCACTGAGTCTTCTTCTATAACATTTTATAAGGCTGGAGAATACCAAGCAGGGCATCTGAGTCCATTCCTCTTTACAGAACCTCTTCAGATCATCCAGGGTCCTAAGTCATCTCTTGTGCATTCTTCACTTCAGCTCAGCCCACAGGCTTTCAGTGCGGTTCAGGTCAAGGGACTGAGATAGCATGACAGAAGTTTGGTTCTATGGTCAGCTAACCATTTTTGTGCTGATTTGGACATGTGCTTAGGATCACTCTTCGGGTGGAAGATCCAGTGACGGCCCGGTTTTTGTTTCCTGGCAGAGGCAGCCAAATTTGATTTAAAATGTCCTGGTATTTCGGTCCATAATGCCATGTACACTAACGAGGTTTTTGGGGTCTTTGGAGGAAAAACAGCCCCACAACATCACAGAACCTCCACCATATTTTGCATTTGGGATAAGGTTCATTTCATTATAGCCATCCTTCTTTTTACGCCAAACCCACCTTATGTTTATTGCCAAAAAGCTTCATGTTTGTTTCATCAGACCATTGAATTTGGTTCCAGTCAAAGTTGTAGTAGTGTTTTGGAAACTCCAGGTGCTTACATTTGTGGTTAACTGACAAAAAAAAAAAGCTTTTTCTGGCATACCTCCCAAATAATCTGTTAGCATGAAGGGTACTTTTTTCAGAGACGTGGTAACCTCAACATTTTACTTGGTCTTGTAATTCACCAACAGTCATCCTTGGGAATTTTTTTGCCTCTCTTATGGTCCTCCTCACTGTATGTGGGGGCAAAATAAACTTGGGTCCTCTTCCAGGCAGGTTTGTAACAGTTCCAGTTGTTGTCCACTTTTTAATTATTGCCCTAACAGTATAAATGGGCATTTTAAGGTGAGTAGCTATTTTTTAATACCCATTCCCTGACTTAAGAAGATCAACACACTTCTCCCTCCTTTGGTTTGTATGTTCTCTTATCTTTCCCATGTTGATGGATGACTAAGAGAATTTGGGCTCTGTGTCACCTCATGTTTGTAACCCTGTTGACCAGGAAGTCATGGATTACAGCTTGAAGGTTCCTATTCACTACACTCAACTCAAAGATGTACAATTTATACGGGAAACATGCTTCAGTTACATTGTATTCACTATAATTTCCAGGGGTGCCAATAATTTTGGCACATGTGTTTTTGTTAAAGATAATTATTTCTTGATGAAGGATTTTTTTTTTCTTGGAATAAATTTATGTAAATGAAAGGTTGGATTTTTCTCAATTTTTCAGTGTGACATGAAGCTGCTTCACCAAAAGGTGGATTTTTTCTAACCATTTTTGCTAATCTTTACAAGGGGTGCCAATAATTGTGGAGGGCGCTGCATAACTGAAGCTGATGTGCTACAAAGCCTAGCCAAGCTCAAAATGAATAAATCGCAGGGCCCTGGTGGCATCTTAAAAGAGACCAGGGATATTATTTGCTGACCTTTAACTTTACTATTTGAGAAATCCTTATCTGCTGGTGTGGTACCTTCTGATTGGAAGTATGCTAATATAACACCCATATTCAAAAAAAGGGGATAGAAATAATCCAGCAAACTATAGGCCAATCATTTTAACTTGCATAACTGGAAAAGTGATGGAAGCTATAATCCAAGTGAAAATGGTAGATTACCTGGATTCAAATAACATTCTGAGGGATAGCCAACATGGATT
>JAODKC010000009.1:23553870-23567167 GCA_026777985.1 Mormyrops attenuatus | reverse complement strand
TGATTCACTTAGCTGAGTTTAAATAAGCCGGATCAAAGGAAACTCTTTTGCCTTTGCTGCTGTCCAGTATGTTTGTTTCACGAAAATGAGATCTAAAATGGTTTTTAAATGCCTGCCCTCTTCTCCCTCCGCCGGAGTCACGGCTCATAGTCAGCAGGCAGGAAAACAAGATGAAATAAAACTCTAAGCCATCCTGGCAGCCAAGGACACCATTCCCTCTCCGTAATAGCCTGTATCGCCCGGACACTCCATGTGTAGCTTCTCCTCATTGCTCTGGGCTTTTATTCCTGACAATAAGCTCTTTATCACTCCTCAGCACAATTCATTTAAAACCACTGTCAAGAAGCAATCAAACCTTAAGTAAGAGGATTCAAAGTCAGCGTGTTATTGTTAAGCAAAGTAGCAGCGCTTCATTACCATAATGCACACAGGAAGACGCCAGCCTGGGTCTAGTCGCAGTAAGTAATTGGTTCCAAGAAAATAAACAGTTAATATTCTTGCGGCGTTTTCTGAAAAGGCAATCATTATACTTCTGTTGCTTCTGCCTCTCCCCTACTTGCAGTCATTTTCAGAGTTTGCCTGTCTCTCTCTCTCTCTCTCTCTGACTCTATGGTAGAGATGACTTTGTGTTTGGCTTCCTGGTCTCCCTGCCCTGGACACCTATGATTTAGCAACTCTTGACATATCCATTACACAGTACAGATTGGCTACTCTCTTCTTCTGTGTCTCACTACCTATAGAAATGACACAAGCCTTTTTCCTTTTTTCTTCCTAATGCCCTCAATTCACGGATGGTGCTTTTAGCAAGAAGTGGATTCTAATTTCAAGACTCTTCCTCTGCTATTAACTACAGACTTCAAGTGCTACAGGGTAGACATCAATCCCGACAAGGTCTCTTTATGTCAGCATTGAAAATGCCATGCCATTTTGAATTTCACTCATGTTTATAAGCACTGGCTTCTATGTAAATCTTCATTATTGTTATGTTTTGGCAGCAATAACTGTATAATACTAATAACAACAACAATTATTATTTTCAGTATTATTCAATATTTTCATAATATCTGATCAATTTCTTTAGACTGAGGATAATACTTACTGTTCATATTTACTTTCATAAATGTTGTATGTACTGTATTTATACAGTATTATATATTGACCAGCGGTAAAACTAAACAAATATTCTTAAAGCTTCTGTTTTCCATTAGACTGATTTATCACTTGCTGGACTCATTTAGCCTTTCCGGGTCTATTTGATGCTTTCACTTGCCGTTGTTGCCCATTTATACAGTTGAGTGTTTCGCTGAGGCCATCCAGGTTTAAGTGCCCTGCTCTAGGGTTTACAGTGCTGACCCCCCTCCTGGGACATGACTGGGCACTCTTCACATTATGAGTAAAGACCTTAGCCACTGTGCCACCTGCAGCATGCATGTAAATGTAATGCAATCATGCATAAATACAGGCAATGCGGCCTGGTGTCTGTGAGGGGATCAAGGCATGCAAAGCATTGTGGGTCTAATAGAGTGGCCTGATCAGTTTGCTGTCATGTAACAGGATGCTCTTAGGTTTTGTCTGATTTGTTCACTTTGTACAAGAGCTGTTTCTCTCAAAAAATGTGCATTGTGCTACCTGGTATTTTTATAATGTAATTTCTCTGAGCATATTGAGCATGAAAATCTGATTGTTACAGATTTTTATTTCATATAGGCAACTATGAAAATAATGTTTAGCAAATTTGATAGAGGAGCACAGCAATAGGCAGAGATGTATTTATAAGTCACTGGCTAGCACACTGTAAAACACATTAAGAAGAGTAAAGCAAAGGCTTAATATTCTCACTTCATCATTAATCTTGAACATAGTTGTTTCGTTGGATAGAACGCTTAGCTGTTATCTTGATCATTTATGGGAGACGTACCCTGGATTAAGTCTTCAGCATCATGAACCAGACAGAGTGGGGGGGAGTCAGGAGATGATTATTTTATTTATTACACATCTTATTTGCGGTTTGCAGAAGTATACCAATCAATATTAAATTTTGCTTAATTAAAATTAATTCAGTGCCCAGTATAACTAAATGTCATGCAGTAGGAAAAGACATCAGGCTCACTAGGTCAGTGAAAGGCTAATAATCTGCAGAATGACTCTGCTGACTTTCAAACAGGGTGTTCCCCTGTCTTCCGTCCAGTGATGGCTGACGTCCTGTCCACGGTGTTCCCCTGTCTTCTGTCCAGTGATGCACTGGCATTCTGTCCATGGTGTTCCCTTGTCTTCTGCCCTGTGATGGTCTGATGTCCTGTCCATGGTATTCCCCTGTCTTCTGTCCAATGATGGCTGGCATCCTGCCCACGGTGTTCCCCTGTCTTCTGTCCAGTGATGCACTGGCGTCCTGCCCATGGTGTTCCCCTGTCTTCTGTCCAGTGATGCATTGGCGTCCTGTCCACGGTGTTCCCCTGTCTTCTGTCCAGTGATGGCTGGCATCCTGTCCACGGTGTTCCCCTGTCTTCCGTCCAGTGATGGCTGGCATCCTGTCCACGGTGTTCCCCTGTCTTCTGTCCAGTGATGCAATGGCGTCCTGTCCACGGTGTTCCCCTGTCTTCTGTCCAGTGATGCACTGGCATTCTGTCCATGGTGTTCCCCTGTCTTCTGTCCAACGATGCACTGGTGTCCTTTCCATAGTGTTCCCTTGTCTTCTGCTCTGTGATGGTCTGACGTCCTGTTTGGGGTGTTCCCCTGTCTTCTGTCCTGTGCTGGCTGGCATCCTGCCCACGGTATTGCCCTGTCTTCTGTCCTGTGATGGACTGGCGTCCTCTCTGGGGTCTTCTCCTGTCTACTGTCCTGTGATTAACAGGTGCCCTGTCCAGGGTGTTCCCTTGTCTTCTGTCCAGTGATGCACTGGCGTCCTGTCCACAGTGTTCCCCTGTCTTCTGTCCAGTGATGGCTGGAATCCTGTCCATGGTGTTCCCCTGTCTTCTGTCCAGTGATACACTGGCGTCCTGTCCACGGTTTTCCCCTGTCTTCTGTCCAGTGATGCATTGGCATCCTGTCCACGGCGTTCCCCTGTCTTCTGTCCAGTGATGCACTAGCGTGCTGTCCACAGTGTTCCCCTGTGCTCTGTCCAGTGATGGCTGGCATCCTGTCCACGGTGTTCCCCTGTCTTCTGTCCCGTGATGGCTGCATCCTGTCCACGGTGTTCCCCTGTCTTCTGTCCAATGATGGCTGGCATCCTGTCCACGGTGTTCCCCTGTCTTCTGTCCAGTGATGGCTGGCATCCTGTCCACGGTGTTCCCCTGTCTTCTGTCCAGTGATGGCTTGCATCCTGTCCACGGTGTTCCCCTGTCTTCCGTCCAGTGATGGCTGACGTCCTGTCCACGGTGTTCCCCTGTCTTCTGTCCAGTGATGCACTGGCATTCTGTCCATGGTGTTCCCTTGTCTTCTGCCCTGTGATGGTCTGATGTCCTGTCCATGGTATTCCCCTGTCTTCTGTCCAATGATGGCTGGCATCCTGCCCACGGTGTTCCCCTGTCTTCTGTCCAGTGATGCACTGGCGTCCTGCCCATGGTGTTCCCCTGTCTTCTGTCCAGTGATGCATTGGCGTCCTGTCCACGGTGTTCCCCTGTCTTCTGTCCAGTGATGGCTGGCATCCTGTCCACGGTGTTCCCCTGTCTTCCGTCCAGTGATGGCTGGCATCCTGTCCACGGTGTTCCCCTGTCTTCTGTCCAGTGATGCAATGGCGTCCTGTCCACGGTGTTCCCCTGTCTTCTGTCCAGTGATGCACTGGCATTCTGTCCATGGTGTTCCCCTGTCTTCTGTCCAACGATGCACTGGTGTCCTTTCCATAGTGTTCCCTTGTCTTCTGCTCTGTGATGGTCTGACGTCCTGTTTGGGGTGTTCCCCTGTCTTCTGTCCTGTGCTGGCTGGCATCCTGCCCACGGTATTGCCCTGTCTTCTGTCCTGTGATGGACTGGCGTCCTCTCTGGGGTCTTCTCCTGTCTACTGTCCTGTGATTAACAGGTGCCCTGTCCAGGGTGTTCCCTTGTCTTCTGTCCAGTGATGCACTGGCGTCCTGTCCACAGTGTTCCCCTGTCTTCTGTCCAGTGATGGCTGGAATCCTGTCCATGGTGTTCCCCTGTCTTCTGTCCAGTGATACACTGGCGTCCTGTCCACGGTTTTCCCCTGTCTTCTGTCCAGTGATGCATTGGCATCCTGTCCACGGCGTTCCCCTGTCTTCTGTCCAGTGATGCACTAGCGTGCTGTCCACAGTGTTCCCCTGTGCTCTGTCCAGTGATGGCTGGCATCCTGTCCACGGTGTTCCCCTGTCTTCTGTCCCGTGATGGCTGCATCCTGTCCACGGTGTTCCCCTGTCTTCTGTCCAATGATGGCTGGCATCCTGTCCACGGTGTTCCCCTGTCTTCTGTCCAGTGATGGCTGGCATCCTGTCCACGGTGTTCCCCTGTCTTCTGTCCAGTGATGCACTGACATCCTGTCCATGGTGTTCCCCTGTCTTCTGTATAATGATGCACTGGTGTCCTTTCCATAGTGTTCCCCTGTCTTCAGCCCTGTGATGGTCTGATGTCCTGTTCGGGGTGTTCCCCTGTCTTCTGTCCTGTGCTGGCTGGCATCCTGTCCATGGTATTCCCCTGTCTTCTGTCCTGTGACGGACTGACGTCCTGTCCAGGGTGTTCCCCTTTCTTCTGTCCTGTGACGGACTGACGTCCTGTCCAGGGTGTTCCCCTTTCTTCTGTCCTGTGATGGACTGACGTCCTGACCAGGGTGTTCCCTTTTCTTCTGTCCTGTGATGGACTGACGTCCTGTCCAGGGTGTTCCCCTGTCTTTTGTCTGGTTATGCAGTGGCATCCTATCCAGGTTGCTCCCCAAAATAAATACTAGGGCCCCTGAGTCCCAGTACTGGATAAGTACTTGGACGATGAATGGCTGGATGAAAGATGACTGTTGCACACTGTGTCATTTTGGGTGAAATTCCATTTTAATACAATAACAAGTGACATGTTTTTCCCTACTGCCACCTACTGTCTCCATAGGCACCAACTTCTCCACTGCCAGGAGATTAAGGGTAATTCTTTACATGAACAGGACCCATAACTAACAGGAATTAAAAGCAATTAGCACACTAACAAATTGGTAATAACATGTCGTTTCCCTGTTTTATGTTATTACCTGTAATGTACTCCACTCCCAGCAAATCCTGCCCTCCATTGTAATGAATTGGAAGGTAATAAATTATTCAGCACTGTACTATCCTTTAATATTAATAATTCCTATTGGTTAAGAGTCACTGCTAACATAAAAGCATCTGGAGATTATATTTTGCACTTTTTTATCACTTCTTTCCCAATCAGTCACAACAGACCTGTGTTTTGCTCCCAGACAGCACGGAAAAACTTGCCCTATTTGTCAGAACAATGAGAAAATCGTCACGCTGCATTAATACCGCCGTATCACCAATGCCATACTACCACAGCTGCCTAATCAGTCCCGCCTAATTAAGGCTTTACTACGGTATTTCTTCTCCTGGGCGCTTTCTCTTTGCAGACTGTGCGTAAACAGAAGGTCTTACTTTGGTGACCGTTTGGCCACCATTTCTAAGAAAAATCCATCAATAAAAGTATCAAAAAGAAAAACTTATCAAATTTGTGTTAAATAGAATGCATTACATTTAATACTAGCTTACGCCACACTAGAGTTACAAATGTTACAACTCCAAGCTACTAATAAAAATAATGTTAATTTCATCACTCATTTTTTATAATTATAGCGAAAATTAATTCTGCTTCTGCTCAGATTTTATTTATGGCGGGTGTCCGCCACAAACAGGATTAGCAATCTGCGCTCCTAAACCATCCACCTCACAGCCTCTGTCACAGCCTGTGCTGATGATCACACCAGTTCATTAGCATGGGGTGCTCTGTTCAGTGTGCTAACTCTGTTTTGCGTGGCTCGCCCCACTCATAACTGTCAAGTAAAGCGATAAAATATGCTGCTCGTGAGGATGATGCAGTGCGGCGGTTGGCACTGTTGTCTCACGCCTCTCGGACCAGGGTTTGAGTCTCTGCCATGGCTCCGTGTGTGTGGACTTTGCTAACTGGAGTTACCAAATAGCACATGTGCTTGCACCCTGCGATGAGTTAGTCCCCGTTCTGGGTTATTCCCTGCCTCACGCCCATAGTTTCTAGGGGTAGGCTCTTTGCTCCCTGCATAGGACAGGTGGGCATAGAAAATGGATGGATGCTGATCATACAGAAGCAGTGCTACACTCACTGGGTGGGGGGAGCATAGGGGATCAAAATACACAAAAGTTAAAATTCAACATAAGAAGCTCTCTTCCTATATATTTCTGTAAATATTAAACATGCTCATGTATAGAAGTGTGCTCATATATTTTTAATGGTTACTCCGTTTTGAATTTAAGGCTATTTCTATAATCTAACACAGGGTGACATTTGAAGTCTGCTGTGTGTTTGCGGGGGGGGGGGGGGCTGTGTTATAAAATTATATTTGAGCTCCTCACCATCGCTGAGCACCAGAAGCACTAGGCCCTGCCGTCCGGCCGTGTCAGATAAGCACCATGTTGGCGACTTTGCTCAGGCAACCATAACCTGCACCTCCATCTCATTCAAACACCTGCTCAACAACTTCCCAACCCCCCCTCCACCCCACCCCACCATCAAAGACAGAACACGCAGCCATTTGTTTGCCAAACACAATTAACGAGGTTTCTGCTGCGCGTCAATACGGCTTGATGCTATTTGCATAGGGTATCGATCGGCAGTCCTTATAATCACAAAATGTTAATTGTGCCAATTATTTCTCAATCTGTTTGTGCCCTTGTCTGGTCGTCTGGAGTCATGAAGGTCACCAGGAAAATTAGCTGCAGCTACAGTCTCCTACTGGACAAGCTTGTCCCCCCCCGATTTCATTGTTTGTGGCAAATAAACCAAACACCCAAGGCTTTTTTTGTGATTATTTATGCTCTTAGTAAGTAGCAGCTAATGCCTTTAATATTTAGAGGTTCTGGTTTCTGGGCTTGTTAGCCAGCCCTGTAATGTATTTTCATAATCGGGTACTGAAACCTCAGAAACCACTACATTAAAACCCGGTTATTCCCCCGGGACATTCGGTGCTGATCTGGATCTGAGCCTCCCATATACTGGGGCCTGTCCTGCCCTGTAACGACCCATCACTGCCTTTCACCCACTATCCTGCCGTCCACATGAGCTCATCACAGCAGTAAGTCAGCAGCTGCTGCCGTGTCCTGTGCGTCATGCTGGTCCACAGAGACCCACTCAAGGACCAGATTCGGTGCGCGGCCAGTCTCTGCGTCCTACCCACTGCCCCTTGAAGGACATCCATTGTCCCCCTCAGCCTGGAGCAGCTGGCTGGCTGGCTGGGCCGCCCCGCTGGGCCGCCCCCCCCACCCCCCACCAGCTAATCCAGTTGCAGGTATCTGTCTTTATTGGCTGGGTTTCTGCTACAAAGGTGATATCTGTTTGATAGGTGAGAGATGAAACAATCACTTCCATAGGAAGACGAAGCTGCTTGTTTGTCGGGGTGTGAAGCATTAAGGTGGCGTTGCTACAGCACCGGCCCACACTGCACAGCACCACGCAGCACCGTACAGTACCACCCAGCACAACACAGCACCACACAGCACAGTAAAACACCATAGGGTACCACCCAGCACAGCACAGCAACACATGGCACCACACAGCACCATACAGTACCACCCAGCACAACATATACACAGCACAGCGCCATAAAGTACCACCCAGCACAACACAGCACCACACAGCACAGTATAGCACCATAGGGTACCACCCAGCACAGCACAGTACCACACAGCACAGCAAGGTACGGCACCGCACAGCACAGCACAGCACCATACGGTACTACCCAGCATAGCACAGCAACACATGGCACCACACAGCACCATACAGTACCACCCAGCACAGCATATACACAGCACAGCGCCATACAGTACCACCCAGCACAACACAGCATAGCACAGCAACACACAGCACCACACAGCACCATACAGTACCACCCAGCACAGCAAGGCACGGCACAGCACAGCGCCATTCAGTACCATCCAACACAACACAGCATAGCACAGTAACACACGGCATAGCACAGCACCATACAGTACCACCCAGCACGGCACCACACAGCACAGTAGCACACGGCACAGCACAGCGCCATACAGCATTGCACTACTCCCTGCACACGCTAAGCAGGTGAACAGGCCATGCTGTGTCCCTCTAAGTCCACAGCCCTCGCTCTTCCCGCTCCTGGCTTAGCGAGAGACGCCCAGCGATTCACAATGCAAAACCTGCACACATAGACACTACCTTCGTGTGCCAGTGAGGACAGGTGTGACTGAGGCTGTCCTAATCCGTAACCGCGGCAACACTTTCCGAGTACACCAGCAGTATGAGGTATAACACATATATAACACTAGGCTGCAAACAAAAGGCAGGGTGCCTTTTTAAGTCATCGAAGGCGGCATCACTGAGAGGATAATGGATACGGCTACTGGCACAGCACCAAATATATAATTTAAAAGGATTATGTATAGCATGATAGTGAAATAACCATTGGTAAATTATGCATATGGGACTTTTATTGTACCTCCTTACTGTTTCTCATGCAATAACTATTGTGATTGCACTATACAATTTCTAAAACATAAACAGTACTGTGCAAGTCTTAGGCAGTCAAAGAAAATAGTTAAGGCTATTTATCTGGGCAGTAAGCTTAAAAAAAATGTAAGACCATGTGCAAATTAACAGTAACACAAAGCCTAACCTCTCCTCAGACACCTCAGCCATTCCATGTATTCGTTAAAATTTTCCACCAGCTCAATTAATTAATTAATCAATTATTTTATTTAATTCATTAAATAACTCAATGAGGTATTGATTTGCCAAACAAGGTGGGCTAGTGGTCAAGTCAAAAGTTAACTGCCTAAGACTTTTGTACAGTACTGGTACTTTACCTGGAAAAGCTTTAGTAATGAAGTTTCCTGCATAGGCACTCATTTTGCAGGACCCACAAGCTGGCTGGGACCCCCTGTAGCCAGTGAAGCCTTTTGCTGACTCGGATCCCCTGTAGCCAGTGAAGCCTTTTGCTGACTCGCACCCCCTGTGGCCAGTGAAGCCTTTTGCTGACTCGGACCCCCTGTGGCCAGTGAAGCCTTTTGCTGACTCGGATCCCCTGTGGCCAGTGAAGCCTTTTGCTGACTCGGACCCCCTGTAGCTAGTGAAGCCTTTTGCTGACTCGGACCCCCTGTAGCCAGTGAAGCCTTTTGCTGACTGGGATCCCCTGTAGCCACTGAAGTATTTTTTTCACTGGAAGCCCCTGTAGCCAGTGAAGTATTTTGCTGGCTGGGACCCTCTGTAGCCAGTGAAGCTGTTTTCATACGTGAACTAGGAGAATTAGGTCCAGATGTTTTTCTGGAGTTGCCCTTTCACACATGGCACACAACTGGAGATTGCCCATTTCAGACATATTCACACCTGCTCAAAATACTCTGGCTGGGTTAGATGAGGGGTGGCACTTGGGTAGTGCATGTAAGAGTCAGGGCATGACGTCAAAAATACGCTGCGGAAATCACAGTGTTTTGTTTACAGCACATTGAATGTGTTTGCTGTTCACCTTATTACAGATTACACCGTAGTCATGTAGCCAGTCTCTTGTCATTCCTTGAATCTGTCGGACAATTTCAGCCCTTTCTGACAGAATTTTCTGGTTGTTTGTATTCTTCCATTTTCATGCCAGTCGCTTCATAGAAATGTCATCAACACACCCACTCGCTTGTAGTGAATTCTCCAGACAATTTCCTGCTCCGTTTACATATGGGAGGAAATAAATGCCCGGTACGACTGAATCAGACATTTGCGTACACACATGCAGCCCCTCTGTGGAATGTCTAAAAAAGTTCATGGTGGCAGTGGATGTCTGAAAGGGGCTCATGTCGTTGCACCTGTGTAGCCCTTACCAAAGGGCTCCTGCCTTCAGTTTTACATTTTAAGTGCCTAATTTCTCCATTTAGTAACCTATTTCAATGAATTAGCTGCCATTAGTATTTTTCTGACCAAGTTCTGTCTCACGTACCCCATCTTTTAACACTGATGGCAGGATTTCCCACATCGATCCTGCTCTTAAACTTTGGTTACTGATTAGCCTCAATGACACATGACACTAAGGCCTTCTGTACCCAATAATATAAAAAGGTAACACGTAGGATGCCCCTGTTTCAGGTTCATAAATCTACATGTTCATCTTAAAGCTGCTACTGTTTCATCCATCCATCTTGCTACCATTTATCATGGCCAGAGATTCAGGAGGCTTCAGGCCTTTCACGCGCAGCATAGGTCACCAGGCAGTGCAATATACTGGACACACAAACACACTGTGGGCAATTTAGAGACAATTAACTCAACTGTGTGCCTTTGGACCGCTAGGAAACACCAGTGTACCCTGAAGAAGACCTGGGCCACGTGGGGAGAGCAGGCAAACCCCCCCACACAGGGGGCATTTCAGCCCCCAGGCCCGGAGGTGTGAGGCAGTGCTTCCCACTGAGCCACCATGAGCCAAAATCCAATCTTGGATTTTAAATTGCTGGACTTTCCAGCACAGGCAAGACGACAGCTATTGGTAACTAGTTTGCACTCAGCTTTTTAAATCTTTTTCTGAACAAAAGTTTTCACCTATATAACTTAAAGTTTGACAATTTTTGATATAAAATTCCAAAAAAGGAAGGAAAGATTTTGTATGATGCAGCTCAGTACCTGAAAAACATGATTTTTAAAAGCATAATCTCTTAATCCTCTTTTTCTTTGAAACACAAATTAAATGTTATGTTAAGATACAGAATTTCTAAGAAAGCACAGCATTCCCAAATATTCTGAAAATTCTGAAAATAGCATGAACTTTATCATTGTTTTTTCCAATAGGAACAAAAAAGATAAGTTACAATTGTCGTTCACTGAGAGATTATCCCACCTCTTCTAAATCAATGTATTTTGGTAAAATAATCAGAGAAACACACTATCATTGAAAAAAACATTTCTGTTACATCTGCACAGATTTATCCATCCATCCATCCATCCATCTTTCAGGCAATACTGGAGCCTATCAAAGGCAGCACATGACTGGGATGTGACTCCTGCGCAGCAAACACACACACAGACACACACAATCACATGCTATGGCCATTTAGAAACTTTATGCCTGGTGGAAACAAGAACACAGATGGAAAACACAGAAATTCTAAAATTACATTAAAAACACCTTTTAGGCTGTGTCATCCTGTGCAGTGTGTAACATAGCTGTGTGCTGCTTGGGAGATGCTAGTCACCCACTCGACCCTTCCTATGATAAACAGTTGGATAATGAATGGATGGATATTTTTATATATAATTAGTCTTGGCCCAATATAAAAGTAAAATGTAAAAAGTGCACTATATGGCCAAAGGTATGTGTACTGATAATTAAGCACATAGTTACGCAACGTCCTGCAGTGAGGATTAGCAGCAGAATGTGTAGTTTTACAGAACAGGATAATGACTTTCCACCAGCACAGGACACCATCTTTCCATGAAGTTAGTTCACCACATTTCTGCCCTGCAAGAGATGTCCAGGTCAACCACAAGTGAACTGATTACAAAGGTCCAAATGTCTGGGAGTAAGTTCAGGTGTAAAGTGGTAACCACATAGACTCACTGTCACGCCTTGCATTCCAGCCCCCTTGTTCTTTCCCCAATGCAGCTCTAACGAGCCACATCTGTTGCTAATTTGTCTCACCTCTCGTTTCAGCCCTCATGTGCCTCACTCCAGCTGCCTCTCATCTGCTCCCTCATTAGCGATGTATAAGAGTGCCTCCCAGTCCTGTGCTCTCCAGTTTGGTCATTGATAGCACCCAAGTGTGTACCCTACTCCCTTACCTTTAGCTAGTTGTGCCTTTCGTTTGTCCCAACGTGGTCTTTACATTGCCCTGATCCGGCTCCTTTCAATATATTTCTTACCGGTTTGCCCTTATGCCTACTCCTGTCTCCTTCATGTCTTGGAATGTGACACTCACAGAGAAGGACCAGATAACCCAACATCAGTACCAAACCTGAATGGCAGCGAATCCCACCAGCAATGTTCAAACATCTAATGGAAATCCATATGAGCAGAGGCTGTAAAAGCAACAAGGGGCCGACCAACTTCTTATTCATATCCTTGGTTTCGGAATGAGCTGATGCCCATACATTTTTGAACATATAGTGTTCAAAAGACCATATAGAAACACGTCTATGCGGAGACATTGGTTAATAAACCCTACTATGCAAAGTGAAACCGCTTCGTTTGTTACTTAACATATAGTGTACCATGTTCTAGAATTATTTTCTTGTACATTTCTTATACCCAGATTAAATGAAGAGAGTATACATTTGGCAGTAACCATCAATAAATTACTGTAGTCAAGGGCATTTAAACAGCTAAAATGTTTACAATTGCATTGCTTTAGTACTTGAAGGACAGTTTAAATGCACAAAATAAGTTTTGTACATCCCATCCCCAAAGGGCTCATGGGATCATTAGAGCCCATGATCGTTGGTGGGGAAACATTGATGTCAAACGTTTGGCTCTTAGTCAAGAGAAGTCACAGAGGAAACCATAGGGGAAGCCGAGGGCTTGTGGGGAAGCAGAAGGAGGCCGGGAAGCGAGGACAGGGAGCACACACACGGATGGCCATAATGACGTCCACTCCGGGTAATTGCTTCTCCCACTGGCCTTGTCATTTCCTCTGCAGTTAGAAGCAAAGCAGGTCACCTCAAAGATCATCTGCACTCTGCCACTGGCTTCTCACTGGGCTCTTTTTGCAGGGTACAAATTACAGTGTCTAACCCCAGCGGCTCATACATCCCGCCCCGCGGAGCAGAATTCCTCCTAACGAAGACATCCCAAGCACTTTGGCAGCAAAGGGATTTATTAGGCCGAATAATTGAGCGCATGGCGTGTTTGGCTGGAAGGGCTGTTAAGTGTATTAGGTGGGAAGCATGTGTTGGGATCACTGCTTCTTCTCAGGGTAACTGGAAAGCTAAAATACAGGAAATGACAATAAGGTGGTGGCTTATTTATTTTTATCGATCATCTCACAAATTGGCTTTAGTTGTCTTGCAGTTCTTCAGAAGGGAGTCTTTAAGTACAGATCTGGGGTGAGTTTCCCAAAGCCTTCTTAACGCTACGTCGTTCGTAAGTTCTGTGTTAAAAGATAGAACTAACGAACAAC
>JAODKC010000009.1:23533245-23544279 GCA_026777985.1 Mormyrops attenuatus | reverse complement strand
GGCAGACACAGGCGCACTCACACATAGGGTAGACACTGGCACGCACACACTGACACAGAGGGCAGACACAGGCACATTCACACACATTCACCCAGAGGGCAGAAACAGGCGCACTCACACATACACACACAGGGTAGACACTGGCACGTACACATACTCACACTGCACACATACTCACACTGCACACTGCACACATACAGTACCAGTGAAAGGTTGGACATGCCTACCCATATAAAAGTTTATTTGTACTGCTCTCTACATTTTAGAATAATTATACAGGCATCAAAACTATAAAATAACATACATGGAATTATGCACTAAACAAAAAGTATTAAAAGCACTTAAATGAATTTGTTGAGGGGGCAGCTCTGTGGGTTGGGACTCAGAACGTTGCCGGTTCAAATCCTGCGGCTGGCAGAGTGATCCCGCCATTGGGCCCTTGAGCAAGGCCCTTAACCCAATTGCTGTAGGGACTGGCTGACCTTACTTCCTCCTCTACACCAGTTTCATGAGCTGGCCTCCTGGGATGCTTTTCCAACATATGCTGATTACTCATTGGCCGCTTTTCCTTCACTCTCTAGTTGAACTCCTCCAAAACCATTTCTACTCTGTTTAGGTCAGGGGCCCGATCATGTGATGTGACACTATAGCTCTCCTTTGGAAGCGGCTTGGCATGCCCAAACTTTTGATTTATCCAAGACAATATCATAATGTCAGTTTTACATTTACAATGAACTGGGAATATTACACTTTACAGGAACTGAGAAAGCTCACAGTAATATGTGGGACAGAGAGATGGCATGGTGGGTGTGGGCTGTATGTGCCCAGCCATGTCTGCGGTGGTGTGTACCCAGCTGTGTGTGCCTGGCTGTGTCTGTGTACCCGGCTGTTTGTGCATGGCTGTATGTGTGTGCCTGGCTGTGTTTGTGTGGCTATGTGTGCTTGGCTGTGTGTGTGTCCAACTGTGTGTGCAGCTGTGTGTGCGGCTGTGTGTGTCCGGCTGTGACTGTGTGTGCGACTATGTCTCTGCCCTGCTGTGTTTGTGTGGCTGTATGTGCAGCTGTGGGTGTGCCCAGCTTTGTTTGTTACATCTACATGTGTGCCCAGCTGTATATGTGTGTGGCCAACTATCTATGTTTTTGGGGCTGTGTCCATAGCTGTGTGTCCGACTGTGTGTATACCCGACAGTGTGTGTGTGTACCTGGCTATTTGTGTGTGGCTGTATGAATGCCCGACAGTGTGTGTACCAGGCTGTTTGTGCGTGGCTGTGTGTGAGCCCGGCTGTGTGTGTACCCGACAGTGTGTACCCAGCTGCGTGTTCCAGGCTGTGTGTGCGGATTGCTCATGTCCCCTTGCCGCTTGACCATGGATACTCACAGAGCTGCAGGCCCTTCCCTCTGCTCCAGCCCTCTTGGTAGCACCATTGGCTGAGGAGATGATGGTCTTCATCCTCTGTCGCTGTTCAGCAGCTATGGTGTGTGAATCTCCATCTGGCCCAAGTACCTACAGAGTACACCACACTCACACTGACACTTTGAAATGCTTACAGAGTCTCCATCTCACATGGATCATGCTGACTTTTGGAGAGGCGTACGCTTCATATGACAGACATAACTAAATGCAAAGAAGAGAGATTGTGGCAAAGGTATGAGCAGGAGTGCTGATGCTCACTTTGAGCAGCTTTAGGAATGTGATGCAGGGGACAGAGAGCAATGAGAAGCATGTGGCCAGGGGCTTGATGGACTACCTCTCTTGGGGGGGGGCAGGCCTGGCTGCCACTGAGCCCCCCGCTGCCTGTGCGGCCGCCCCCTGCCTGCCGACGGGGCTCTCGGGCGGGGCTGCTGAGCGACAGTCCATGGAGGCCGTCCCACACCGCAGGCTCCTCGGACTCATCACGAAACTGACGCATCATCTCCAGCACGTTAGTGGGCATCGCTTCAGGGGTGGAGGTGTCACCCTGCCATGCACAGGAGACTGCACTGTTAGGCCTGTGCCCTGCACTCTCACCCACACTCACACACTCGCAGTCTCACTTAAATACTCATTGACACAGTCACTCACGCTCATTTATACACTTACACACTCACAGTTGCTAACGTACCTCACACACTCACACGAGCCCGCCCCACTAGGCCTGTGCACTACGTACTCACTCACTCACTTACCTACTCACACAATCACTCACACTCACTCACTCACATGCACACACTCACAGGAGCATGCGCCATTATTCCTGAATACTGCACTCACACACTCACTCACTCACACACACACACATACACACTCATTCACTCACACAGTCACTCACACACACAGGATGCCTGCGCACTGCACTCTCACTCACAATCACTCAATCACACTCACTCACCCATACATACACACACATTCACAGGAGCCTATACCATTAGGGCTGTGTACTGCACTCTCACCTGTACTCACTTACTCATGCTCACTCACGCAATCACTCACCTACACATGTACATTCACTCACTCTCCCACACACATTTACTGTTACTCACACACACACACTCACCCACCCACCCACAGGGAGAGACAAAGGAGTAGCATACACCCTGCTGCTCTTACAGTGATCCAGGGGTTATTCAGCAGCTCACTGGCCGTAATGCGGTGAGCAGGATCCACTTTCAGCAAACAACACAGAACCTTCTTGGCTTATTAGAAGAAAAAGAACAAATAATCTCACTCAATGTGCATTTTGGGTATCATTAGGATTCTGAACCTCTCTTAGAATTTCATATATTAAAACTACAGCTTGACAAATAACTTGTAAAATATAGACTCAAATATACACACATTCACTTGATAAAATACTGAGTACAAACTCAGGGAAAGTATTGAAACGGATGGAAGGACACAAATAACAGTTCTCTCTGGGTAGTTTGATAAAGCAAGGTTTAAGTATTTCTGAAAAGTTTTTGTACCCAATGAGGTATGTTACTCCATGGGAAAAAGACATAGTTCAGTTAATCACGAATGCAGGATGCCTTGGCAAATGTACAATTTTTAAAACGTTTCCATAGTTTTTTAAAGGTTCACTCAAGACTTAAAGAAAAGGAGCAGAATGTTACCTCCATGACTGATAGTGTCCCAGATGGGGCCAGTGAAGACAAGTTCTCCCTTGTTGATGATTTCAAACAGCTTGTCCTCAGAGCTGGACATGAAGGGAGGCTCCCCACACAGCCTACAGTGGAAGAACTTAATCTCAGAGGTGCACATCATATAATACATGCAGCACTCGTCAACCAACACCAGAAGAAAGGTTGTACAGCAGAGGTCAACCGGTTAAACCAGTCAATGGCGGTGCACAGGTCAAGAAGGATCCCAGAACCCTCCCGATCATCAACATCTACTGCAGGGGACCCTTCCCCCTGGTCGTCAAAATATAGGGTACCATTGCTTCTCAGTAGCTCCCCAGCTTAATTAAAGTAGCTCTCTCTGTAAAAGAGGATGGAGGTTTGAGACCACTGCTCTACAATTTGATGCATGATTCTGAAACAAACTAACTAAACCAAATTGACTAAGCTTGTGTAGTGCATGATCAACAACAGACTGCATATACGTCAGTGGTCCAGTAACATTCCAACGGAGCTGAAACATTCCAATCGCCGACTAACACCGTAGCCATCATAACATTGTAGCGCGATGCATTACTGATGTGTTTGTGGTGATGCTGGCGTAAACAAACCTACTAAACAACAACATTAGTGGTTTATGTGTTTACTATACTGTATTTTTGTCATTAGAATGTACCCTTACTATTTATTAAAAAAGTTTGCTGTAGACAATGCCATCTAGGTTTAAGTACAGTCTATGTTTGCACAGCAACAGAATTGCCTAATGACACATTTCTCAGAACATATGCTTGTCGTTAACCAACATATGATTGTACAATATTTAAGTTACATGAAGGAAAGCACTATTGTACTCTTTAGAAGGTCCCCACATATGCATTTGTAAAAACAGAGAAGTATAATAAGTGACTGACTTTGGATATGAGCACACATTGTAGCTAGTGCAGAATGAACTGAGAACCCCACTAGGGTGTGAGTGGAGCCTCCTTGTGGCAGGAATTCTACCTACAGCATGTACATGATGACCCCGATGCTCCACACATCACACTGCTGGCTGTAGTCGTGAGCGCTGATCACCTCTGGTGCTGAGAGACAAATGGGCACCATGCCTCATTACAGTCAGCTGTGAGGTAAACTCTCATTCTCCTCCTTAGGCCCCATAACTACTTGCCTTTGTATACTGCCTGTACCTCTATTAACATTTGAGGGCTCTTGTACTTATCATGTTGTCTGCACCCTTTATAAATATGCCTTTACAGCAAATTAAAAAGGGCCTTTGCAAATGGAAAATGAAAGCAAGACAGTGTGCTGTAAGGTCATGAGAAGAGGCAGGGGTGTGTGTGTGTCCTGTACCCATGTAGACGGGAGTCCCACAGGTGGCCTGAAGCATGTTCTCACTGCCCACCCCACCCGTCTGCACCGAGAGCCCAAAGTCCGTCACCTGTAGGGGGAAAGAGGAAACGTGCTGCATAAGGCTAGAGTGTAGCTTAGCATTACAGTCACCAACTGCATCCTTTAACTCTGTTTAGTCCCCTGGAAGAAGCCCTACCTTAGTGGCCAATAGGAAATGCCAGTGGGGACCATGTGATTCCTAACTGGCAACTGAGGTTTAGTACTACAACTGGAAGCAGCAGCATGAATTAGTTAACATTTCCACTGCTTCACACACATCAGTTCCTCAGGATAATCCATGAAACACTTAATCCCAGTTCTTTTTTGTACCAGTATTATGCGTTTCAGCATTATTGAATATTTTTAATTTACATTTGACCCTTTTGAAAAGGCCCAATATACTCTTATCTGGGATGAGTAAACATCACACACAATCCAGACATGTGGCTTCAGTACAACATCCAACGGCTGGAGCCAAGCAGAGCAGATAGGACTGGAGGAGAAATGAGCGTCTCTGGATAGATAAGGTGCCTTTATCAGGTGCCAGGATGGAGCTGTCTTTAAACACTGCCTATTTAATTCATGCCATACGGAGCCTCCTTACAGCACCAGTCTATTTTATCTGTCTGTTGTACAAAGGCAGCTCTGTAGGCACCCATTTGCCTTCATAGACAATCTTGATTCATCGTTCTTCCTGGCATTATATTGGTGCAAACCTTAGGTGATAATGGGGCCAAAAAGGGAGGCAAATAGTTGAAAGAGCTCCTAAACTGCCCTAGCAGGGATTAAGTGTAACACTAGCCCTTATAACAAGGGCTCATTCATCTCCAGTTGGCTGCTTCCTTACCTTGATATTGAACATCTCATTTCCATCACTACTGTGGTTACTCTTGACTAAAATGTTCTCCAGTTTTAGGTCCCGGTGGACGATATCTGAAACCAGCAAAATTATTCGCAAAAAGGACAAAACACAAAAGTCACTAAAGTTACATTCTTAAAATGGTTTTACTACTTAGTACTATTAGCATAGTTGAGTTAACTCAAGGTTAAAGCATTCTGTAAAAACGATGATTAATAAACTCAAATGAAGGGTAATTTTATGAGCGGACTACTTCACACCAAATGGGAAATTCTTCACCGTGTTTGGTATAACAGGTGATCCAGCCCCCCCGAATGCAGCAGTCGTCAGCTAGGGGCATGACTAATTTGCCATCAGTGGAATAGCGGGTAGCAGTTGACAATTTTTTTAAGCGCAATTGCCACATCTCCCGAGAGCCATTAACCTCAATGTGCCCTGACAGAAAAGAAATGTATTGTGACAAATCATTATTTGCTTCATTCTGAAAACAGTACGGCACAGCGCATAATGTTCACTCTTGCTGATGTGCTAGATAATGCTGCAACTGGAGTGTTTTGAAGGAGCTAAAAGGCTATAATCAATGCCAGCGCCAGCCTGACTTGATGGGATGGAAAATAAAGTGTCAGACCACATATTACTTCCTGGGAAGTTTTGTCCTCTGGAGTCTTCAAGTTGAGCGCGCCTGGTTTTTGCGAGCAGGGAATAGGAGGACGTCTGTCCCCCATACACTGTGCTGCACTCCTCATTAAATGTGAGGACTGGTAAATGTCAGCAGAGAAGGAGCCTATTTTTGCAGAATTGGAATCAAATATTTTGTTTTCATATACGCAGAAAAGGTGTCCAGGAAGTGCAAAAATATCAATCAAAGGTCAAGCAAGATTTTGGGCTAAAATATATATAATTAAAATCTCAAAGGATTCATAAGCCTCACAATACACCTACATAATGCATAAATGCAAACACTTTTGTGAAACAGCTTCCCTTGAGGACCATCCAACGGTTTCTGAACTGGTTTTTGGCCGGCCTCAGCTCTTAATTGCTTAACTGAAGTCGTATTCAGGCTGTAGTACAGGTGTAAACCAGGCACTAATTAAGCATTTTTCTAAAGTCTGCAGATCTCCAACCCTTGAGGTCCAGGGTTTCACCCTGCTTTAAATTTTTCATTCAAAATACAGTATTTTCTGTCATAAAGGCAGAATATGAATGGCATATCAAGACCTACATATGCATGATATTATCAGACATAAAACTGTGGCACTTAATATTTGATCACTCACACAGGGCCAACGGAAATGCATTACCATCATTTCTTGTGTCTTAAAGAACAGACAGACACATGCTCTGGGGGACTCTTAGTAAACACACCTATTAATCAGTATTCATAACCTACTTGCTGCTAATGACTCATTAGCCACATGTAATGAAGTCTTATTGCTGAGCAACATCCTAAATTGCCTCTAACTATAGATTTCACTGCTGTGGAAAAAAACATTGCAAATAAACCCATCAGACTCGATTACAAAGGTCTGTTTTTATGTCTGGCTGTTATACATCATTAGCTCATTATTAAAATGAGCTAAGTGGTATAATGACTAGGAGCCATAATGTGGTGTCAGTGCTCTTCATTATCAAATGTCAGCAAACACAAAGAGCGGAGATCTGATGTCACTAGCTACATCCGTTTACTAACAGAACGTCAGCTGTGCTTGCTGGAGACTGAAGTAGATGGTCTACAACAGGTTTACAAACAGGAAGAGAAAAAAGTTTTTTTCACTCTCCTCATGTTCGGATGTAAGCCGATGGCACAGTAACAGTTTGTCAGTGATTTCTCAGTTCAGCGCCTTGACATCGATCTAGCATGTCTTACCCATTTTGTGCAGGTAGACGATGGCCTCCGCCAGGCTCCTGATGACATGCCGGGTCTCCTCCTCGGTGAAGCGCTGCTTCTTCTGCAGAAGCTCCTTAAGCTCTCCTCCCTCACAGAGGTCGGTCACCAGGTATGTCCTCTGTGACACAGCACGGGCATGGGACGTGTGTGTGAGCAGCTCAAGGGCCGCGCAGGAGCGCGCAGGCCTTGCGACGGCCCGCGCGGGGGCGCGCAGGCTTAGCGACGGCCCGCGCGGGAGCGCGCAGGCTTTGCGACAGCCCGCACTTGGCTCTGACGACACTCCTGATGGCAGCTGCTCAAGCCAGCAGCTGTAAACTTAACTGAATATTATTTACTGCCTGTTAATTATGTAAACACAACACACTGCATTTTTACCCAAAAATGACAAAATCTGGAATACATTTTGTGTTTATTGTTGGACAGAATTTCTTTAAAGAATCCTAATTTCTCTATTTCCAGGTTTTAGAGGGTTGTGGATGGAAGCATATCTTTGATACAGTAAATTTATTGTCTGAGCTGGTGTGGTTCTTAGGGTACTATGTAAACAATTATCCATCCATCCATCCATCCATCCATCCATTTTCTGTAACCACTTGTCCTATTCCGGGACGCAGGGTACATTGTAAATAATTAGACTAGCTATTTTATGTTAAAGCCAGGGTGTCCATGATGGTAGCATGTCGAGTGCCCCCTGGATAAACAGCCCGGCCAGTGGTATTAGCTTACCTTCGGTGTCTCGAACACTTCCTCCAGGTGTATGACATGCGTGTGGTTGACACGTTTCAGTATGCTGACCTCCCTCTCTAGCAGCCTCACACCAGAGCTTCCAGCCTGCGCAAAGATGTGGTCTCCAGAGCTTATTCAGGGTTCACCTCAAACGGTACCCGAACCCATCCGGCACTGCTCACAGCTGGCGAGGGGAACTGACTTGTGCTATCAGACCTTTCAGGTTTTCCAGCGCCGTGGGCTTACCTTCTCCCTGTTGACCTTCTTAATGGCCCACTTCTTCTGGGTCTGCATATGGGTGGCTTCATGGACGACCCCGAAGCTGCCCTTTCCCAGCTTCCTCCCAAATGAGTACAACTGCTACAAAAGTATGAGAGAGAACAACATCTGCAACACTATTCACTTGTACGGTTGACCCTAAGGGCCAGTTCATATGACATCACAAGCAGCTTAGTTAAGTTAGTCTTCAGCCTTTTGGCCCAAATTCGGAGGAGCCTAAATCCTAAGTGTCTTACATTACACATGTTCTGGAGAAGGACGTTTCGTCCTCTCTGGAGCTGTAGAACATAGGACTGATAATCAAGTTACCAGTGATTAGGTTGCAGGCGCAGTTCCTTCTGTCTCAGGATTAATTAACTTGATTATTATCATGCAAAGCTGAATCCTGCCTGTTAAAATTCAGGTAAAGAGAGCAGCTCCTGCCCCCCTCCCCAAGTCAGGAAGTGGATCTGAAGATTGGGGGGGGGGGAGCAGAGGAATGATGAGAGGGTGTTTGTGTGGGCAGAGTATTGGGTGAAAGGGAGAGCACTGGTACTCACCTTTGTCATTAGGTGAGAGTGCGTGTGGGATGGGGTGGTGGCATTTAGGAGGAATGAGAGAGTTGGGGTTTGTATGTGTAGGAACAACGGAGAGGGCAGCTGGGGTGGGACCATCGGTACCTGGATGGCAGCCTCATCCTCCACACGCGTGTGGGGCACCTTCCTCTCAGAGCTGCTTGCTCGTACCCACTGGGACGGCATTCTCCTGCCGGCTTCCAGAGCATTCACCCTTCGCATCTAATGACAAAAGGCTTTATGCAAATCAGATGTGGAGGTTGGAACAAGAAATGGGCTCTCGTGTAGAAGATGACAGAAGGAATCCACTAAGGAAAGCCTGCGATCACGTATTAGATTGGATCACAGAGAAAACATCTGAACTGAAAACATTCCTAATCATCTCATTGCTGGTTAATGAAATACTTTCAAAAGGAAACAGCGTTCAATAAAAACAGGGATACACAAAGGTCAAGAAGAGTCATATGTAAATAGTGTGCTGTTTACATGCTGCTGGCATCACCTGGAGCTTATCATTCACAGCAGTGGATCTTGTCTGCTATTAAAATGTCTGCTATTTATCTCAGGCTTTACATCAGAGACCATACAGGAAAACTAACTTCAAAGTTAATATCCTTGATTTCATCCTAAGCACTTCCCTCTTTATTTCAAAGCAGTTTAAAACCTTCAGAGGGAAATCAATAGCTAAACACCTCAGTAAGCGGCCTGCCTGTGTCGCCGTGCCGATACGTCTGCTGGAGGTGCGGTGCCTCTCGCTCGCGGTGTTTACTGTACGTGCCACTCAGCCTCAAATCGTGACAGCACGACGACAAAACAGTATCTGCCCACTAATTTCTGAATTTACAAAGGACTTTACAATGACTAAAAATCTGAAGTAAATTATTAAGGGCAGACATACTGTTTGAGAAGAGATACAGAAATATTGCTGTTTTATATTTTGCGCCATATTGCTTCAGTCTTTTGTTTCTCTTTGAACAAGGTCCACAAAATTTGCTTTTTAATGATAAATGAATTGCATTTATATAGCGCATTTTTGCTACTCTTTCGAGGACAAAGCGCTTTACAGTTTTGCCTCACATTCACCCATTCATACATGACACATTCATACACCGGTGGCGATGGCTGCCATGCAAGGCGCCAACCTGCACACCGGGAGCAATTTGGGGTTCAGTGTCTTGCTCAAGGACACTTCAATGGGGTCAGGAGGAGCCAGGGCTCGAACCCACAACCCCCTGGCCTCTGGCCAATAATTTGCCTTACTCTGTCGGATAAGCGGAAGATGATGGATGGATGGACTTACTCTGTCACAAATTTTTTAAAAAATGTATAAATATTTTGATAATCATTGCTATAATTACAATAGTATAAATAACATTTAGCTATCTTTGCAAACAATTTATTATGTTCAATATATGATTATGCAGAAAAAAGGCAAATAGATTTAGAATGAATGCTGGAGCACATACTGGTTGGAATTGTAAAATTAAATTTACAGCTCTTTCAAATAATTATAAGTTTAAAACATAACGTGGCTGTAAATGTTTAATTTCTCCTTAAAAAATGTATTTCTCCTTGAAGGATAAACACTTCATATGTATTTTCTTTACTGATAATTAATATACACACACGTTCAAATGTTATTTCCTGTAATACAACAAACTGAAGTAATATAATATTTCATTTTTCCATTTCTGTGTTACATCCATCCATCTTCCAACCTCTCAGCCTATACAGGGCCATGGGGGACCTGAAGCCCCTCCCAGGCAGCAGGGGGCACAAGGTTTTCCGGTGTTCAGATAACACATTTAACCTACATTCTTGATCTGCTATTAGTTTCCGGACAGCCCAGTGTCTACAGGGTCCTAACTGCCATTAAGCAGAATTTACTCAGCTTGAGAAACACTTTCCGAAGCCAAATTAAATGTAAGGCAATTATCAAGCGATGAAGGAAAGAGGTAGAGTGGATCCACCACACGGACAGCAATTAATTATTAACAAGGAAACGGTGTCTTTAACCTCTTCACTCTGGTGGATTACTTGTCACAGACAGGGCTCTCATAACAGGCCTGTCTCTCCCATTATGCCTTGTCTATTTGCTAATCAAAACGATTGTGACAGCCTCTGGATATCCAAATCACCTCGATTCATAGCTCATTAGTGGAGACGCCAAGAGAAATGGGGAACAGCCGATTGTTCTCAGATGCTGAGATGCCTGTTATTGAAAGTTTCAGTCAACATTTAGAT
>JAODKC010000009.1:23492249-23533145 GCA_026777985.1 Mormyrops attenuatus | reverse complement strand
GGGTGGAGTGGGGTGGGGGGTGGGGGCGGCTTCTGTCAGGTTACACGGGCGGCTTGGTGAGAAGGGTACCCTTAAATGAGGTCACCACTGCTACACGCACAGACTTTTCAATTATATACCGCTGAAGTTGGACAAAGTAATACAACCGGATATAATTAGGTTTTTATAGTAAATAACAGTTTCTGACCTTCAAAATGCATGAAAGTCTAGGATCCCTCAATTCAGCATGTGTCTCTGGATGAAGCAGAAGCAGGGGCATTATCATACTTGGTGTTACTATAGACACAGTGTTGTCCAGAGGTATACAATGTCAGGGCAGGGGATGAAAGCAGGGAGAGCTAAGCCTTTGTAAGCAGAAGACCTGACAGATAGCTATTGATGAGTAAATTACTGTAGCATGATGAGTGATACATATGCAGAAGACAAAGACAACAGCACTCAGATTAAACCTACATCCATCTTCCATGTTAGCAGTGGAAATCATGCAAAGGGCACATTTCAAGGTGTGTTGAAAGGAAAGCAACTGTAGGCCGGGGTGTACTGGTGTGTCATACTGGAGGTGTGTGCTTTTTTTGACGTTGGGGATCCTAATTACTGCTCCCCCACTGTAGTGAGGGTGGTCTAAAGGAGAGCTTTGGTTACCTGCAGCAAAATTACAGTGAGGCAATGTGGGCGTATTGAGCTCGACTTGCCTCACATGGTTCCATGTCAGTAAGCGTTTCTTCCTGCCATCGAGTCCTGCAAAAGCAAAGGGGTTTTCACTCTAACAAGCACTTAACTACCAATTACATTAGCATTATAAATACAGTGGGGCATCTGTGAAAATGTTGTATTTCAGACATCTGCTTCAGCATCTAACGTAATACTTAGCTGGCAGTCCACAGTGACTCAGGGGTCAGGTTAAAACTGAAAAATGCCATTTACCAATTTGATCACCAGTTCAGTCATGACAGTAACAACAAGAGGCCGTAGGAAACAGGAGGTTAAACGGGTGCGCCAGCGACGGTCCCTGCTAGGCCTTCAGGATTTCCCCATCTCGGCGAGCACTGCGTAAAAAGTCATTATTGCCGAGAGGATGTCAGCGATCGATCCCCCTGCAGTTTTATTCCTCTAACAAAACTGTCAGAGGCCCATTAGTGTTTATTTACCGATTGTTTGCACAGGGCCACGCATGCTGTTTCCCTTGACTGCAACACAGTTTCTGTGTTTCAACTCAAAACACAAATTAAATGTGACACGGGAATGAAGCCTGGGCTCACAAAGATAATTCCAGCTCTGGCTAGGAGCTGCTTCCCCTCGTGGCCCCATCTCTCTCCCGCTCCGTGGCTCTGTCTCTCTCCCGGCACATCTCTCACATCACTCACATCACTCACACGTCTTCCCGGCAACAGGCAAACTGTAAACAATGTTTCGGCTATATGGTACATTTAACTTTATCACTTGATTTTCCTCTTTTTTTAACCTCCACCCATAACGAAACTGTAAGACCCTTATTCACCATCAATCTATCACAACTGCATGTGTTCATAGATTTACATTTTTAAGTGCTAATTAAAATGAAGAAACAGTGTAATGGAGCGGGAACCACCAAGTAATTATTATTTTTTGTGTG
The DNA here is from genome assembly GCA_026777985.1 of Mormyrops attenuatus. Lineage (NCBI taxonomy): Eukaryota > Metazoa > Chordata > Actinopteri > Osteoglossiformes > Mormyridae > Mormyrops > Mormyrops attenuatus. The sequence continues at coordinate 23,531,533 of JAODKC010000009.1, read as the reverse complement.
AGGAGGATAACGGTGAAACACCTACCAGCAGCAAAACTACATGGGAATGGAAAATGGCGACTATTAGGACACACATCTGAGGGAGTACATAACACTGATTATTCTCCAAGGAGGTAATGAAGACACAGACTCCTCTTTAAACTCTTACATAACAAGCATCACCTATACAGGTTTGCTGCATTTCACTGTAGCCAAGCTATCCACACAATATGACATAAAGGATAGCTTTTCCTTCAAATGGGTGTGTTTCACTCCGACAGAATTTGAAACACTTTCTTTAAATGTACCGCAGACATATATTACATGGGGGCCATTAATGTAAAAACCTAAATTTAAAAATTGCATTAACTACACAGTTAAAATCCACAGAGCCTTCAACCAAAACATTGAACCTCTTTATCTGTGACTTAATTATATACTGAGAGCGGCTTTTGATGACAAATGATAAACTTCACAGCCTTAATAAACCGTGAAATTATATTACCTGATGAGGAAGATTTTACATGCAACGACTCTAAATAATGTTGCAGGCTTTTTATCTACAAAGACTAGGAAAGAACAGAATTGCACAGGGTGTTCATTTGACTTAATGAGTGAATGACAGTATTTTGTACGCACCAGTTCTGGGATAAACTAGAAGAGTAATTTTAGAAATGTGTTTCCTTTTTAAGACAAATAACACCAGCAATCCAAGCACTAGCAGTGATTTTGAGTGCTGCCTACTAGATTATTTATAAAGTATTTCACTCTGCATAATTTTAGAATTGTTCTTCCATCACTTTTTGACTCATATGTTACGTACAATCATGAAAGACTGAGATGTGATCCCTTGCATTTAGCTGTGTGAAACCATCATTTTACCCATCAAACCAAACAACTTAGTAGCACCAGCTTTGAATAATAATCAAAATCTCTTATGATGTTTTTTTATTTCTGGGGAGCCATCACTGTAGGTCACTGCAAACAAGCCATCCACGAAACCCTCTCTGTCTTTTCAGGTCGTGGCTGATAACTGCCCACAAGCTGAAGGAACAGGCTCTGCTCAGGGGAAGCACAAAATCGAGTTGCACCGCTTGCTTAGAGGACTCCACATGTTGCTAGGAGATAACGTTCAACAAATTGAAAAGCATTTCAGATTGGTTTAATCACGATCTTGGCTAATCCCCGCACAATGCACTTTCCAAAACCTCAGGAACTGCAAACAGACATCACGTAAAATAAATATTCCAATTTTAAGCCTCAAACTTTGTGATGACATCTAGGAGAGGAACATTTCAGATTAAAGACCCACTGGAATGGGTAAAGAAACCTCTACTGAATACAAACTAGCTGCAATGCTTTAATTTTACTCTTATAGTTAATTCTCTGTTATATTAAATTAAACCAGTAAATGAAATTAGCATTATTATATTGGTTAGCATAAACATTTATACAAAGCAACCTACGGTGTTATCCATTTGTACAGCTGGGCATTTTATGTACTGATTCAGTCTGGCCCTGGAATATGACGAAACAATCTTCAGACTACAATGAGCACTTAATCACCATGCAAACTGCTGCTTATCCATAAAAGCACAGGAAATAGTTTTGTTCACCATTACAACAATGGGTAACAGCCTCCAAATTCAAACTAATTCATAGGACCAATAGGAAATTTTGATCAAAACAACTTTACATTTTTTTTTCTTTTCATCCAGTCATCAATGCCAGATAAGTATAGTCCTTTGAAGTCAGAAGATAGTGAACTTACAATTTGCATAAGAAACTAGTAGATGCATTATTATAGAAGAACATCTCTAAAACTTACAAGGCTATGGGGCCTCGGGATTGGAAATGGCACCTTTGCTCTTAAACCATCTGGCATTTCCAAAGGTCCATTAATTTTATATTTTGTACAGCAAACATGTAAAATTGGATTTTTTCTAACAATGTATTTTAAAATTGTTTCTGCCTTGCTTCAGCATGTATCTGACCCAATCTTTGCAGTGTATCTGAAAAGCTGTATATTTTGAGAAACTGACATGGTACGAATCAATATGGAATGTCATCAAACCAGTGACAATTTCAGATCAATGAATGATTTCAGAGGTTCATACTGTAAATGAGCACAGGAGATGGCTCACTGAATCCTAATAATGAAAATGGATATCTGGCTTCCTTTCGTTTACCAAGCAACAAAAAAGGGCATATAATGAATCAAATAAAAATACTAATTAATCGATGTATACAGAAAAATACTGATCAATTTATCTGTATTAATCTTTTTTCTTGCACTGCTGAGATAGAACCTAGGCTAGGAATCTCTCTCAGTATAGGGTCAGCACCTTCAAATCAAAGGCGACTATTGTGTTCCCGGTACATTAATTGAGGAATTAGTTCATTCGTTATTTCCTTGAATCTACTTTATATATGCATCTCGGGTGGTGAAAAGTGATCCACCTCATTACTGCAAATCTCCCGCCTACTAGCGATTACACGAAACTCTGCAAGTATTTTTGTTCTAATCCTTTACACATTTTTTATGGAAGTCGCCCTACATACAGGTTACATTTTCATTTGTTTGGTTCATATAACTGCTAGGGCTTCTCGATATACAATGTTATACTCCATTAAAGAACAATATTAAAGTGTGAATTACGTAACAATAATCAAGTCCAAAAAGAGCCTTTCAAAAATAACAAGAAAATATATACTGTAATGTAAATTACATTTCATTTGTGTCTCGATTGCGTTTCTCTTAATAGATACGTCTAATAAAAGTGACCATATATTACACCAAATCACAAAAGGAGAGCGTTAAAACTGAAAATTATAAATCGATGATGCTGGTTTAGTTCATTCAAAATCATAAGCAGTAATCCCTGGAGAAAAAAAACCCACTAAATGTGAATGAACAATAGAATGTCTCAAAAATCTAGGGCTTTTCAAAGACTGCTAGAAATATACTGCAGGTGCTACTTAAACATATAACTTTGTGTTTGACAACGAGGAATCCAGCTAACCGGTAGACCCGCTGGGTAAATTATAGACAACGTTAAATACAATTAGGCTTGGATTTGTCGGCTATTTAGGGATGACAAGCAATATATAACTAGGCACACATGTATTCGTTTAATAAATGTAATTGGATTTCATATTGATATCATGGCTCTGCGGAGCTGAATCAGCGCGCGGACGGACACGGCGGCTCGAGCGTTTGTTGCTATAGCAACAGGTCAGGTCGTTTCCCACTCATTTGAGTTTCCTAAAAGCATACAGAATTTTTAAGTTACAACAACAGACACATATTTACCGTACACTTATTTTGCAGGGCCTATACTGAAGACTCGCTGCCAGATGCTGCCGCGATACTGCTGTCGCGTCTTTTCGAGTCTTCACGAATGGCACGTAGTAGTCTTCTGAAAGTTTTCACACGCGAAAAACAGAAAGGTGGACTACGGCAAGCGGACTGAGACAATTTCTGCGTAATGGAAAATGTGCATCAGAAGTGATTTGCTTCAATTTAACCATATTGGGAGAAGTAATTCTGTTACACAGATTTCATTTTCAAATATTTTGATTATACCCTAAAAATATATTTTGAAAGTTTTTTTTTCTCTTTACCCTTCAACCGTTTTAACGGAGCATCGACTTCAAATGTAGGCTAATAGTAAATATAACTAAACAATTATTCAAAACACTCACGTTTCGGTTCAAAATATGCATGAGTATGCATCATTTCGTCCTACTGTTTTATTGTGGTCGTAATTGCACTTCCTGGTTAATAAAATGTTTAAGTAATGTAAATGACATCTACTCATCTTCTGACCGCTTATTGGGGTCAGAGTCAGAGTATAAGCTAGTCAATAAAGGGCACAAGGCTGGGCTGCACCTAGGGAGGGATGCCAGTCTATCAGAGCGCACACACAGTACTTGCACAGAATGCACACTCATATACTATGGGGAATTACGAGGTGCCTAATTACCCGAACTCATGTCTTTGCATTGCGAGAGGAAATCGGACCCGCTTGGGGGGGGGGGGGGGGGGGGGGGGGGGGGGGGGGGGGGGGGGGGGGGGGGGGGGGGGGGGGGGGGGGGGGGNNNAAGGGCTACCAGTTTGATACACTCTTCTTAAATAACAAATTTGCTCAGTATAATAAACATGTTTAAAATGCTTTTTTAGATATTGTCATTTTCAAATCTATATAAATGCGAATGTAATTAAAGAAGAATAGCAACAGGATAAAATTAAATTTTAGACGCTGCTCACTTGTGCTATTTTTAGAACAGGTCCGCGGGCGACTCGACCCTGGTGCTCGCGGGCACCATGTTGGTGACCCCTGGCATAGAACATGCTTTCAGACATTACTATGACACTTTCAGTCTGTAACACAGTAAATGACGCATACTTCAGAAATGAGAGAGAGAGAACAATTTTCAGTTTACGTGATACTAGTTTGAACAAAAAAAAAACACTGGTTTAATAGTCAGCAAATGACAGCATGTGGCTCAGATTTAACATTTCTGTAAGTCATCAGGATTCAACAGTGCTACCTACCCACTGTGCTGCCCATTATATTTTATTTTTCCATTAAGAGAGGCCTTTCTGCACTGTGCCGTTATTTTTGTACTTGTGACCTTCAATTTAGCTTTAATGATTCTGGCTATTTTCCTCTGACCTCTCGCATTACTGAGGTGTTTTCATACACAGAAGTGCCCAGACTGACAGTTCATCACAGCATTCTCTGTACACTAAATGCCGCAATGTGTGGAATTCCCAGAAAGGAGACTGGTTCTGAGATGCTAGAACCACCAAGTCCAACACGAACAATCACACCACACTCAGAATCACTTAGGTCACACATCATAGCCATTCTTATGCTTAGCCAAGGCATAACGGAACCTCATGACCTAGTCTGTGTTCTGAATGTATTCCAATGCAGCCATGTGATTCACTGTTAGCATTAAAAAGTATGTGTACTTTATTTGCCTTACATAAAAGCACATATCTCAGTGTCAGCGCCTGCCTGACCCCGCCCTCTGACCGTTCCCTGCTTGGCCAGCAGCCATTGCTGGCCATTCTGCCTCTTCCTGTTTTCTGTCTCTTGCTTTTCAACCCTAGTATGTTTTCCCCCTTCCTTGGACTGCTGTGTAGCTTAATGTGTTGAGCACTTGGTTCAGAGCTTGAGAATCCTCTGGTTGTGGGTTCTAGGACAGCATTACTTGTTCTGTTTGTTTTCTGTTTTTCCCTATAGTGTTTGTTAGTAGTTATCATTGCTTCCCTGTTTTGTGTTAGCATACTTGTGATTGTGCTCTGCCTTATGACATTCTGCTTGTACTTGTTTAGTCTTGCTGTTTGTTAAAGTTCCCTTGTTCAGTGCTCAGTTATTGTAGTTCATTCCACCTGTTGCCTGTTACTCTGCTTTGTTTGATTGGTTCTTCTTGATTATTCACACCTGTGCTTTGTTAGTCCTCAGTATCAGTGTCTTTAATTACCTGCCTTTATTGATTTCCCCAGTCATTGTGATTTGTTCCGCACGTGTTACTCTGCCTGTCCCTCTAGTTCTAGTTTCTGTGTTACCCATTTCCATTTGTAGGTTTATTTATGGTTCAGCTTGTAGTGTTTTCTCCTTATTTTTTAACCCTTTGTTTGTTTAGTGTTGTTTTTTTGATATTTCTTCCCATTGAGTTTGGTTAGTTCTGTTCTTAATAAGCCCCTCTGTCTTGGAGCCGCTAGTGGATCTTCACTTCATCTCCGAGTTCATAGCGACATATTCCTTAATTTTTGCATATCTTACTGTCCCATGAGACGCACAAACACAAGTGAGAGTAACGCTTGTTGTCACCTTGCCAGCCATGGGATTGAAATCAGCAACCTTCCAATTACAGATGCAGACCTCTAATCCACACACCAAAGGAAGATCAGGAAGTGCTTATAATGACTGGCAGGGGGGCTCATCTGGGATTTGAACCCAGTGCCTTTCATACCCAAAGTGAGAATCATACTGCTAGATCAATGCGTCTAAATCTGGAGCTGCAAAGCAACAGTGACACCCGCTGGCCATGATGCTGCCCAACAAAATATCAGCAAGCATAGGCTAAAATTGAGAAATACACACATTACTCAAACATCTCAATGCAGCATTTATTAGAACATTATTGCTGTCTTCCTTTGGGTAAAAGAGTACATTTCTTGACTAATTTCCTTTTTGTAAATTTGGATAAATATTCATTTTTTTTTTTCAAATTGCATACGTTTCTTGTTTTAAAAACACATACTATCCCACTGGTTTTACTGGTGCATGAACAGTGGTCCCCCCTGGGTGGGATGTTATCAAAACACAATAACAACAAATATGACAATATAATGAAAATTTATGATGTATAATAAATGCATAAAATTGTGGAAATATCATTGTGCAGAAGCAAGAAAAAATTAGTAAACTAAAATAATTACTGTCAGGAAATACAAAAATGATCAAAAATGATTATGGTTCTTTGAATAGGAGACATATATGTTTTGTAGTCATCTTTTTGACCAGATATGTAAGAATGATGGAGTGTGCCATCAACAGATTAGCATTTTAATGCTAGCATTTCTCATTAAAATATGGATGTCTCTGGAGAGCAGACTTCAGAAACAGTGCAGTGGCCATGAAGACTCTCCTGTCTCAGACTGACTTCCGTCTTTTGCAAAAGACATTGTTGATGAGCTGGGCCATGGACTTGGAGCCGCTGTAGCGCTGCCAGTCGGCCCGACACTTCAGACGCTCCATAGCGTGGCGAATGAGCTCAGTGAAGAGGCTGAGGATCTCCTGGTGGTCCTCTGCCGCCGACACCTCCCGGAAGTGGCACTTGTTCTCCAGGGCCAGCAGACGGCCCTCCTCCTGGCATACCTGCCGGGCGTGACACAGGTCCTGCTTGTTCGCCACCAGGCAGACAGGGACCTCCCTGAGCCAAGCCCGAGTCCACTAATGAGCATCCAGGCCAGTCACAGATCACAGCATTGTTTCACCCATTTAGCTCACCATGCTCCAAACCCAGCACCAATAGAATGTTGGTATGTTTCCATTGCTATAATGTGTTTTAACTGTCTAAGGAAAAGACAGGTATTTGGGAAACACTTTACTTGAAGCTATTATTTATAATGCATTATAGAATCTTCATAGTACATTATAATTATCAGTATAAGCATTAAGGATGCTTTGTACTGCATTGTGAAGGTATCTATAGTGAATTATAGACGTGAGCTTCGTAAAGCATTCATAATACATAATAAATGTGGCTATAATGCGTTATGGCTTTTTATAAATATTTATAGCCACGTTTATAGTCCTTTATGAATTCATTATGTGTTATGAATGCGTTCATAGATTCTTATCGACATGGAATTCATAGAAAGTGTTATTGTTATTTGTTTTGAATGACCAGAAATGATTTATAATGCATTCTACAGATAAGAAACACTCATTTGTAGATACACGTCTCTAGATAGCAGTGGTCATCTTGCAGTTATCTGAGTATGATGAATGGTGAAGACTTTTTGCTACTGAATATATAAAAAAATCTGTTGCATAACAATAGTTAAACTGACATATAAAAGTATTTAAGTATTAACATTCCTGACATTACAAATTATCTTTCAAGATGTTGGCTTTGACCAGCATCCCCAGCAAAAAGTCAGTAAAATAAAAGCCAGGTGAAGAGGCGTGTTGTTTCCAAAGGATGGCTGAAAATGCAGCTCCTTATGCTTAATCTTGCAGGGATCCTAAGTGGCACTGAGGCCAGGCTGTGATTCCAGTTGAGTTGTAATTAGCTCATATTCTATCACTCTGTGCTTCTACTTAGCATTACATCCGAATGACTTTCATGTAGTAAATGTCCTTGAAAAATTGAGTCCTGCTAATATTTTATGAAATTTTAATTAATATGCAAGAGAAAATTGGACAATAGCTGTTATGGGGCCAATTCAATTGTGTAGAATAATTATTTTAACGATATAATTAACTTAAGAAGGCCCAGAGGCTCAAAACCCACCAAGTATGTTTATTAAGGCAATATTCCATAGCAGGCATTTGGCTCTGTGATCACGTTAAGTCTCATGTTTTAATGGCTCCTGTTTTCCTTGTCCTAATAAAGTCATGTTCAGCACTCTAATGGAGGATTTTGTGTTATGCTGCTTGATTGGTATGTGCAGCCAGAAGTTCCATATGATTGGCTCCACTTTCAGTCCAGGGAATAACAACCTTAGCCTATCACAGCCCAATCACATGGTTCCTGTCAGCAACGTACCCTGCGCCGCTGGGTCACGGCAGGACTCACCCCTTGCAGTCGGCAACACGGGTCTCCCTGATCCGTCGCAGGACGCTTTTGGCGTTGAGGAAGGACGTGCGGTCAGTGATGTCATACACCACAATGAAAGCGTCTGCCCATTCCAGAGGCTCCTCCAAGATGCACTTGCTGCCTACACTCTGCCAAGGGTTTAGGGTGGGGTGGGGATACATTTCTCATGCAGCGTAACATGGTAAAGCCATCACGCACTACACTGCAACTTCCCAGCTCCCACCCCAGCTGTGACACCTTCCAGGATGACACAGAAAACAGGCAACGGTTCACTGCATAACCACGTAAGACTACATACTGTACATCCATGTACACCCCGCTTCATTACATTCATACAGGTCCCTACCTATTTTTGCACAACCTTATCTGTGCTGTACACATCGTCTCATACTTGTGGTTTTGCACTATTTGTTTGTATCCGTGCACTCAGTATGCAGGCAGATTCCCCCTTGGGATCAGTTGAGTATCCCTGTCTATCTATCGATCTGTCTATCTCTGATAGGACACATCGCACATTCTTCAACCCTTCATTCGCCCCTAATTACCAGCTGACCTTCAGAAGCTCTATATGTAACACTGCCATTTTCCCCCCCTTGTAGCTTTATAGTTATAACAGCTGAGGTCAGTGTACAGTCTTGTACTGCAGCCTTCAGACTTCATAATAAAGGGAAAACCATTGTATAAAATCACCTCACATGTCCCAGATGTAGGTGCATTAATCAGTGATCAGCTTATATTGTTTTGCCAAATTTTTAAAGGTAAAGTCCCTGATATGTACAGCTGCAGGGCATGACTTCAGAAGGTAAACAACAACAACAAAAATGTGCTATACTGAATCTAAATGGAGCACAAACATGCATTCATGTGAAAGAGTGGAATTTCCTTTGTAGTGTGCAGCGATGCAGGCTGGACCGCAATAATGGAAGCCAATTTAAAACCCAGTTTGGTTCAGCATTACACGCTACCAGAGGAGTGTATGATGACATAAGTATATACCTGAGAACACGGATCAAAGACTTCCAGGTTTAATTGCCTGCCATCTACTGAGAACCTTTTATGGTATAAGAAATCTGTAAAGCAGAGAAAGAAACTTTTTAATATAAAAGAATCAACTCTATGTGGTTATTGCAAGTTAGCCACAAACATTTTAATACAAAGAACATAGGCAGGTTATGTAATTTCTGGTCTAAGTATGAATAAGTCCTAAATAAACAGCAGTTGAGTGCCATTGCATAAAAGGGGTAATAGAGTGTGACGTGCATAAGGTTTCAGTACAGAGCAACAGCTCCTGGCTTGTGCTGCTGGCAAGTAAAATAATGCATTTAATGAAAACAGCCTTCATGAGAGAGGTTTGAAATCATATACCCCATGGAAACACATAAAATGAATAATGGGGAAAGGGTAACATGGCCCTAATTTCACTGAGCAATTATCAGGCCGTTCCAGTGGAAATTTCTTTCTTGTTGCAAGAGGCGTGTTGGGCTTGCGTCACATGACCTCTGCAGTGGACTGTTCTGGAGTGCCTGTGCCTTTGTGCTTCTTTTAGAGACAGTCTCCTGTATGTGATGGACTTAAATCATAACCGCGGAGAGCACAGTCCAGTGCGCACGAGCGATGTAAATGCGCAGACACTTTGAGGCCACACTTTGAGGAGGAGCGGCGCGGCGAGGTGAGCACTCACTGCTGCTGGAGGCGTACTCTCCAATGAAGCGTTTTGTCAGGAACCTCACCAAAAGAGCTGGGGAAGGCAGACAACACGTTCAGCACCAGGCCATACCATTCTGGGCTTAATCGTCCGGGGCTCGGCACGACCACTGAGTATTTCTGAAGTCTCACAGGCAGGAGTGAAACAAGAAAGTTCATTTAGATTGGGCTAAATTTGGTTTGTATCTAGGAAACAGAATTCCCCCCCCCCCCCCCCACCATATAAACGCACCACAAGGGCATTTTTGCTAAATGCTCTCTAACTTGTGAGTGCAGAGAGTGCTTCTGTGGTTTTATTTACTCCTACTAGCATCCCATCTGCATTTGGCTTCAGGCACTGCTGCTCCTGTCACCCATTTCATAATTTGCTCTCCTTAAGGACCTCAGGTAATTAATTCCTGATATTTAACGGCAGTGCGCTCGCTCCAGGAGCCCGCACCAGTCTTGTTCCCCACCACCGTACAGAAAAAAATGTAGTGGAAAATAAGCTGTTTTATAAAATGAGGGCATTTATTATACCAAGTAGATTTATTTTAACTGTCCCATATTTGGCCTGTATTTGCCACACTGTCAGAAAAAAAGAGTACCAATTTGTACCTTTGCTTGTCATTCGGGCTGTACCCTCAAGGGTCTTCCAGTTGTACCCTTAGCTGTACTGTAGGTAAATGTACCTTTTAGTGTGATTTAAGGTACTGAAGTGAACTCTAAGGAACATCCCCAAGGTACAAACAACATCAATGTTCCCACAATGGTACAAAAATCTTCCTGATAGTCCATTTCTGTATCTTAAAAGGTACAATTACCAACAGCTAAGGGTACAGTTGACAGACCCTTGAGGATACAGCGCCAATGACAAACAAAGGTACAAACTGGTACTCTTTTTCCTCACAGTGCACACATAATTTCGTACTGCCCAATTCAGAAGAATTTTGTAGTTTTAAGTTACTTTTTTACATTTTTTCATTCAGTGAGCTGCATTTTCAGTCTGGTTGTCGAGATGCTGAGATGCTCATAGCAGAGAGGTACCGGTCACTTACCGGACTTGCCCGCTCCTTCACTGCCCAGCAGGGCCAGCTTAATGTCATTCATGTCTGCACCTCTGCCAGAGCCCCCCAGCCTCCCAGGCTTCTGAACGCTGCTGTCCGCTCACCACCTCTTAAGCACCAGGGGCCGTGCTGCTTGTAGGAGTCGCTCTGCTACCAGAGAGCTCCCGGAAAACATACAAATGCACACACACACACTGCTCCCCTCCCACCTGAGAGACGGTCCAAGTCGGAATACTTAAAGCTGAGGTTTCCTCTGCAAAAGTTATTGCAGCGTTCCACAGTTAACTGACTTTTGACCCATAAATTTTCTGTAAGTTTCATTTCTCAGATAAAAAGCTGGACTTGAAAGAGCACAACATTGAACATAAGGGTTTATGCACTATTTAAAGTCACGTTTAACGGTTTTGCTGTGCTTCATATGTTTATCTCCTCACATTTTTTGGCTCCTCTTAAAACAAAGGAAATCCTTTTTTTTATCACAGTGCAAAGTTGTGTTTTAGAATCAGTTTAAGAGACGATTGTATTTCCCATCCAGTGAGCAGCATGATAGTATATACATTATATACATATGTGTGTGTGCATTTCATATGTTTACTCTTAACTGCAAGTTTCAAGTTTTATTGTCATATACGGATAACAATGTAGCATCATTACCCTTAATTCTTAGACTCGTGTCCCCCCCAACTTTACGTAAACATATAGAAAGTATACAGATTTAAAAAAAATAATAATAATAAAAATTACATTATTAGAAATTGTTGGTATTTGCAAGTATTAAGAGATAATTGAATATTTACAGTACTAATGGTGCGAAAATGCAGTGAGATATTTAGAATGTGGGTTGCCAGGTTGTGCAGTGAGGATTTAAAGTGGCATTGTGGCATTTAATTGCAAACAGAGTCATTCTCATACTTCCTAGGTGACCTCATTTTGTTATGGCTATTATGGTGGCTGTTAATCTTCTGCAGTCACAGTCATATCTCAGTGGTCTGCACAACATTACAGACATAAAGATACATTTCTGACTGTATGCCACACCAGCTGCATTGTGGGAAGGACAGAAATACAGCTACCTTACAAAGCAAGACGGAGACTGAAAGACTGAAAGAACAATCAGTTTTCACACTTTTACCTTTTATACAAAATGTATTCAATCATCAAATCCTCAAATGAATTTTATTTAATTGCTAATTTTTAATACTGTACTGGTTCTGGTCTTGTTTTTATCATTTACTAACTTGTAACTTGGAAACAACTAACTATTCGAAGACCTCATAAGCTTTCTCACACCTCAAACTTCCTTCCGGAGTTTTGATTAAACAAAGTTAAATATATAAACTGCACTTGGTAAACTAAACACACAGGAAGATCATAAGCAAGATGTGCATGCATGATTCTGTATTTCAGAAAGGGAAATTCACAAACCCCCCTTAGAGATCATTTTGTGGTATCATCAGACCTTGCAGCTTTACCAGGGAGGAAATGGCATCTCGTTGCTCGCAATAAAATCTTTCAGGGACAATAAGGTGAGACGGCATTAATTCTCACAGGTGTGAACCTGTAACCAAAAAGTGTTTGGTCAAATTTCTAAAGGACATTAGCAGGCCTGATAATTGTCCTATTTCTCAAAAAATATCCCCTGTCCTGAATATATTGTGACCTGAAAGCTGTGTAAATTACTCTATGTAGTACAGTCTGCTAAGAAACGATATCCTTTGTTGTTTTTGTGGTATTACATGTTCACTTGATAATCAAAGAACATGAGTATTCTAAGAAGTTTTTGTAGAGCAGTGGCACAGAGCCAGGGGCGTCAGAAGCATTTTGAATGTGGGGGGGGGGACACAGTAGCGGTGAACTAATATTTTATGTTAAATGTGGGGGGGTCCAAGCGCATAATGATGAAATGTGAGGGGGACACATCTGCCTCAGATTTAATGGCGGTGACGCCCATGCACAGAACCCTGATCATAGATGAAGTCCAACACAGAATATGGAATACTTTTGGGAACGATCTGAGTACCAATTAAGGTGTGTTAATATCGAAATAATTACTTCAATAACGCAAATAGCATCTGAAAGTGACACTCTGTGGTCCTTGAAGACTACGGTTGGGCAACCCAGTTAAAGAAGAAGACAGATGTAAAAATAACTATGTATTGACCTGCTATGATACCATTTTTATGAACTTATGCAAGAGGTTCAATAAAAGCACCACAATTCCCCGATGAGATCCTTGCCTATAAAGTAACCGTCACACAACATTAAAACAAACCCTTTCAAATCTTGAACGCTGAAAGGTTCCTCCCATATTTAGAGTTCATCTGGCCCTCACCTTCTCTCCATTAGATCTATTGGGATTAGACTGTGCTGTTTTCATATTGATGCCACCTTAAACAAAGCCACCTTCATGGCCTATTTACACGTCTCCTTCCCTCGCTGGCTCTGAAGCCTCCGTAGCCCTCGTTACAGAGACCGTTGTTGTCCAGGTAAGGACGGCGCTCATATTTGCAGCGGGCCGACTTAAACACAAGCAGCACGTACAGTCAGCATGGCATCAAGAATCTTTATTGCCAACTTTATTGGGAGAAAACAATATTTTAGGGTCAGCGAAACAAAAAACGGTTCTCAGAAACAGTTTAAATGATGGTAGGTGATCTCAGAGTAGGAACGGGGGCAGACAGCCAGCTATGACTCAATAGTAAATAGGTTTAGATGTAACAGGCAGTGATTACTTTGTGTCTGAGACTTGGATGGCTCTGGAGAGACTCTTATAACAGCATCCGCAAACAGACAATAAGCGTCTTAATTCTGCAGGTACTGGGGGGTTACTCCCAGGCTGGGGGATGATCTGATTCGAGTGTCACTCTGTTATTGCCTGGTGATGAGATAGACAAGCTGGGATACACAAGAGAATTGGCTGGATTTGCGGTGCCTCTCTTTCCCAAAAGCAATTGCTGCGTTCAGACTGCAGTATTCAGAAATGTGACTGAATGATAAAAGCTGTCACCAATTCACCAATGCTGTCCTACAATGGCAATGCATATTTTATCAAAACTGAGTTATGATTGAAATTGGTTCATTGTTTTATCTCATTACAAAATATCTTAGTTCAACTATGATCAGAAAACTGAGCATGAAAATCACAGTAATTACGAAATCCACAGTAAAACCAAGGTATAGCATATTTTTTTCTCAGTTTCAGTGTCACTGTAATTACTGTGTTTTACCTTTGCAAGGCAGAACGGCTTTAGGCCTTTACTGCACAGCTACATTACGGCAAGTGTATTATGTCACTTTATCTAGTGCTAACTTGATCTAGTAGATTAATGTAGTAGAAAGACTTTGCATGCAGTAAGCAGGAGCATGTCTTGATGGAAGAGCACATGTGGAGCCTTGGATGTGGAAGAAACTTGGATGCATCCAACGAAGACGTTTCAAAAAATCTTCCAGCGTTGCAAGAAAAACGTCCGGAAAAGGCTGCACATGTGCTCTTCCATCAAGATATGCTCCTGCTCTTCAGGCGGTGCTTGCTCAGAGGTTTCTTCTTGACATCAACTCCAAAGTGGTTTCTCGTGCTCCCTACTCATCTGACCTTGCACCTAGCAATTTTTGGCTTTTTCCAGCACTGAAGGACACTTTCTGTGATCACACCTTTTCCAGCCGTGCCACTCTTGCATCAGCGACTTTCCAGTGGACACAACAGACCCCTAAAGAAGTGTTTGCAGCAGTTAAGCAATTGTGGCGTAAACGCTGTGAAAAATGTGTACGTCTAGAAGGTGATCATGTTGAGAATTGACAGCAGTTTCAGCTTTATGGGGTATTTTCTTTCTCAGAAAAAAAGATTAGGATACCTTAGGACTTGAATGTACCTTGTATTCCTCAGTTTTCAAGCTTCAACCATGAGTTTGTTTTTTAGCTACCATGCTTCAAGATCATGAGCATCCTTTAAGGAATCTTTGCCTCATTTACAGCTGGAGCTACGAGACAAAGCAATAAGTTGAGGCTCTCCTCTAGCTTCTCTTAGCAGGAGAACTGCTAGTGAAGTCAGGTCACATTTTAAAATATAATGAGGGTCCTGAGCTGATTAATTAGGCCAGACAGAAACATCCATCCCTGTGTTTTTCATTTCTACTCAAATAATCCAGGGCTAATCTTGCCATCTTCCTTAATGTGCAGACAGGACCCCCCCACCACCACCACACAATGCTGTTAGCTATCACAGCTCTGGCCCGCTGGTCTCCTGTCCACATCCTTCAGATCCCAAGCACTGCTTAACACAAACGTGATCAGGAGCTGGCTTATATGAAAAAGCCCTGACCATTTTAGTGCCTCTTGTTGTCATGAAAGAACTATAATGGACCTACATTTAGAGCAGCCTTTGATAAATGATCTGAAGGAACAGGGAGTATTTAATGGCAACTTAATGGTGCTGGAAGTCATTCGGCCCACGGAACAAAGGTTGGCACAAATGAGGATATAGGTCCGATAATGTGCCACAGTATTACAGAACATTGTTGATCAGCTTCCAGCTATTAAAGTCAACTTGGCAGTTTTTCCCGATTGGATCTTTCTGGTTGGTTCAAAAAGAAAAGAGGAAGCAAATTGAAACAAAAGTGTATATTTTCACCGTGTTGCATTTTACTAATATATGGTTGGTAAAGGTCTTGTGATGGCAAACTGGATTTTAGAATGATATATGTTATCCTTACTATATCCATTAAAGGCATTTGTTTGCAGCAAATGTGAAATTTTCCAGAATTTTGCAGGAGTCTTTAAACATCTAAACATTTGTGCTAGAAACATTAAAAACACGACCATTAGAGGTGGGCTATTTCCTACATTAATGACAGCTGGAAGTCTAAATGTGTGTCTTACCAGCAAATTACAGCCTTATTTTGACTCAAGTGAATTCACTGGTTAAAAATAGGGATTGGCAGGCTCAAGAAATGAATTTTAATAATTAGGCAAATTATCAAAGGAAAAAATGAACTGGAAATGACTCTGCTTTAAATAGCTTAAATGTATGATTACATTAAGTATTTTGATGGGAAAAGGCGCAAGAGCCCCTTCCCTGGCAAGTGAGCCTAAAATCATCTTAAATATCAAACTGTTTTGCTTTTTCTATAAAAAGCAAAATCAGGGTAAGCTGCAGAAAAACAGCGATTGGCATCTAAAAAGGGGAAATCAACAAAACATAGGTGGGGTGTCTGAGAGCAGAAGCCATGAAAAGGCCAGGATATATTTATTGGAATGTCAGCTTGTGTCTGCATGATCATGTATTTAATAATTCTATTTGGGATCCCATTCAACTGGGTACAGAATAAAATCAAACACAGAAGCATTTTGAAAGGAGCAGGACACAAATACTATGCAGTGGGAATGAAGGGTTCCTATATTATCCAAGTGTGTACAAATCCTCCCTAGAATGTCTGTCCATTTCTCCTCTCTGCTCCTCAAAGACCAACACATAAGGTAGATGAAGACTCACGCTTGGGACCCAACATGCCATGTTCACTGTACCGTACCAGCTTCCATTTACTGGCACTGAAATCCTTAAAAACACCAGAAACAGCACCAGTCCTCTAACTCAAAAGCCTGTCTTAAAAAACAACACCAGCAAGACCTCAGTAATGTCATTAGACGCTATTGATGCAGAGGTGCAGCCTGGTAACATGCCGGGAGCTCATCGTCGCAGTGTGTAAGCCATGTGTTCTTCACTGCTTCAATACAGAGAAACATTTAAATCAATTTCACAGGACACCCTGTGTTGTAGGTTCTTATGGTTTTATTTGCCTCAAAGCGCAATGTGATCTTGACAGTTTGTGTTATTCTGCTGAAGTTGGAGCTACTACAGGACAGTTTAGTTGTTTTTTCTGCTACAAGAGGTACAGTAGGGTGTCGGGTTACTTTTAGTTAAGGAGCAGAAACCTACAAACACATCCAGCAGGTCCATAAAGCAGGGCCCCACCGAGCAAGGGGATAGTATTAGTAGGCTTATAAAAAGCGTATGGAAAAAGTACATGACAGCATTTTATTTTAAACAGAGCTACTGTATAATACATGGCAGTGAGTCCTTTACATCCTGGCCATAGACTGACACCAACAAGCTGGCAAGATTTATAAATATGTACAGAATATAAACTTGAGACTAGAAATACACTACAAGTCAAGCCTCCCATTAAAATATCCAGATTATGCTACATATCTAAAGTAAAAACAAATGACACCCTGAAAATACATTTTATAAAAGGATAATTTTATAGAAATGTACATTTATAGTTATATATATATATATTTAGACATAAAGTAACATGATATGAGACTATATTCTAGGGCAGATATAAGGTCAGATTTCTAAGAGTGATATTGATAAAAGAAACTGAGTAATTCGTCTGTTAATAAATATGGCTGAAATATTGCAATAGCTTGTTGAGGAGGTTCCAGTCACATGGACTGGCAGCAGGCTGATCACATGACCCCTGTTAAAGGTGCTGTCTCCTCCAGTGCGCCGAGTGCCGCCTCTTCCTCTTTCGGTGGCTCTGCTCCTTCCTCTCTGGCCACAGGAAGCCAGCCATGCCGGCCCGGTAGGCCTCATCGTAGTCCTCACTGTCCGAGTCGTCATCCAGTACGGGAAAGACCCTATCGGGAAAGACGTCCTGCAGCTTGGCGCTGAAGAAGGCCTCTAGGCTGCAGCCAGCCTGAGCCACCTCGGAGTCTGGCTGCAAAACGAGCCACAGAGCCCAGAAGAACAAGAACCACGTCACTATCCCTCAGCTCCCCACAGCCTGACTAAATCCCACCTATGCATCCATTCATCCATCCATCTGTCTGTCCATCCATCCATAGAAACTGACAATTCAGACTATATAGAACCCTGCAAGTATTTGTGCAGATCTCTCCTCTAACTGCTTACCAACATTTTTTTTTCACCTGATACAGGGATTTTGGTATCATGGCCCAGTGGTTTGGCCTTTGGGGTGCTGGGTGGTTAGGCCTGTGTCCCTGATCGGAAAGTTACTGTTCAAATCTTGTGCTTGGCGAAGTGATTTCACCACAAGGCCCTTGAGCAAAACCCTTAACCCCAACTGATCCAGAGACAGGCTCTCCCTGCTCTCTCAGACGTATATAGATTTAGATAAATGCACCTGTTAAACTAGAAAGGATGCTGTCAGGACAACAGCACTGTATTCCCCAGACAGCCCTGTTGCTCCCTTCCTCATCTAATCCTTACTCCTCCCACACCCCAAATCTCTACAATTTCTAGAAGTACTGGATGGATCAAATGGAAATGTGAAACCCAATAAATATGTTTTTATCTGAATGCTCTGAAACTACACTATTGAATTGTTGCACATTCCATTTACATACCACTTTGCCACCTCCAGTCAGTATGACCGTATCAAGTCCATATTAAAAGCCCAACTTCGTGTGACTTTTCTCAATGCATCAAGTTCACCAGACCTGTACTACTTCTTCCATGGGCTGGCTAGGACTAGAGCTAAGTGACATAATTAAATCCCCCCCACAATAAATTTCACAGACCTGGGGAAAGTTTGCCCATGATAAATTTCGCTGAACAAAAATACCAGAGTAGACCGAAAATATTACTGTAATACCACCCAAGCCTACCCTACACATTATCCACACCTCTCTTGAAATCTTAATTAAGTCCAACTTTAATTTAATTCCCCCACAATACATTTTTCCGAGTTCCCTAATGTCCAACAGTTTGAGAAGTACAGACCTGTACAGTGTTCCTGAGAAGAATAAGTTTCCTCATTATCTCAAGATAACACCATTCAATTAATAACTGCAAGCACAGCCATTCTCAGCTTCCATAGTATCAGGTGTAGATTTATATTCATATAATGTTTTTGTGCATGTTTTGTGAAGATTCATCAAAGATCAAATAGAGTGAGAAGATCAAATTTCCCCCTATGATCAATAAAGGGCATCTTAATCTTAGATACAGTTACCCTGTTCACAAGGTCAAGTGTCTTCTGCAGTCACCTTTCCCTCCATTTCCAGTAAGCAGCGTTGCCCTACAGGTCCCAAAACCATACATCCGGGGAATACAATAATGAAGACAAACTCACATAATTGAACTTGCCGCAATTGCGGAACATCAGGAAGACGTCAGCCACAAACTCCTCTGGTGTGTAGTAGTGCAGCGGGTTCCTCTTATTCAGCTTACTCCTGATCACTGACAGGTCCATGGGCTTCCTGATTATCTGGTAGTAATGGCGCGCCTAGATGGGAGAAACAAGCATTCACATGCATGTAGCCATGTTTACATGTAAATGTTTCTTACAATTAAACAATAATTACTGTAACCTTCTTGTTCTGTTAGGGTCAGCACCAACCCCTTTGTAAGTTTTAAATGCATAAAAGAACCACATAAATTTGTGTACTGCATCCAGGCTTTTTGACTTTGTCATGAACCTCTATTTAGACAAAAAAAAAAAATCACTAAATCATAAATGCTCTGGTCAGCATTATAACAGCTCTGGTGTTGGGGTCGGCACCGACCCCTTTTTAAGTTTAAAATACATAAAAGCACCACAGAAATTTGTGTACTGCATCAGGAACCTCTATTTAAACAAAATTAATAAATAAATTAAAAAATTCACTAGGCAAGGCATGCTCAGACATGTAAGGCAAGATTCGTGTAAGACCAATTCAGTTTATTTTTTAAATTCACTTGAGGCTTATTTTATCATTATTTTTTTATTGAAAACGAGAGGTATGCTGTCAAAAGAAAGGTCCAGAAAGCCACACCAAAAATATTAAAACCAATCTTTTCATGGATAAGGAAGGTAACCAAGAGGTAAGAAACAAATTGCATGATAAATAATTGTTTTCAGGGTATTTTATGGCTGATTTAAGACACGGGTCAGCACCGACCCATCTAACATAATAGATAAGTTTGGAAAGCTAACACAACCCGAAGGATAATTATTAAATAATAAGATTCCACAAATTTCATGATGAGTGCCTGAATGACTCAAGAAAATCCAGAAATTTAGTAAGGTCCTCAAGCTGAATATAAACTGGCATTCATGTGAAAAAGTTATATGGTTTATGTATCAGGACATAAAAAAAAAATGTTCTAAAATTATTTAAATCTTCTCAGGTGTAAAAGACACAACAGATTAAACCGTGTCATTGTTTAACAAAAATGAAGTCAAAGTGGAGAGGCCATATGTGGAAAAACTAAGTACACCCCCCTGATTCGATAGCTTGTAGAACCACCTTCAGCAGCAATAACTTGAAGTAATCGTTTTCTGTATGATATCAGTCTCTCACATAGTTGTGGAGGAATTTTTGGCCACTCTTCCTTATGCCATTGCTTCATTTCATTGAGGTTTGTGGACATTCGTTTATGCACATCTCTATTAAGGTCCCAGCCCAGCATTTCAATGAGGTTGATGTCTTGACTTTGACTGGGCTATCGCAACAAGTTGATTCTTTACTTTTTCCAGCCATTCTGTTGTAGATTTGCTGGCGTGCTTGGAAACATTTTCCAGTTTCGGCCAACCTTTATCCATTGGATAGATGGCCTCACATTTGACTCTACAATACTTCGGTTCATGTTCATGTTCATGTTCTACTCAATGACTGCAAGGTGCCCAGTCTTAAGGTTTGTTCAGATGCAACTTTACAAACCTAAGCCGTGCTGCCACGTCCTTTTTAGAGAGAAGAGACTTTCTCCTGGCAGCACTTCCAAACAAGCCACAATTGTTCAGTCTTTTTCTAATTGTACCATCGTGAACTTTAACATTTAATGTTAATGTCCTCTTGGGGTTTTTGCAGTTTCTCTGAGCATTGTACAGTCTGACCTTGAGGTGAATTTGATGGGTTGTCCATGTCCACTCCTGGGAAGTTTGGCAACTGTCTTGAATGTTTTCCACCTGTGAATTATCTTATCTTTGATGGACTTCAAATTGTTTGGAAATGGCCTTATAACCCTCCGTAGACTGATGGGCAGCAACAATTGCTTCTCTAAGATCACTGCTGATGTCACACACCTGACTGCTCCAGACCAGCAAACTGCCAAAACTTCTGTCTTTATAGAGGTGGTCACACTTGCTTATAATCAATTAATCAAGTGCATTTGATTAGCAGCACCTGGCTGCTTCTTACCCTCTCAATTCCTATATAAGTACTTCATTTTCCACACACCACTTCTGCATTTTGGTTTAGTTTTTGTTAAATAAATAATGACATGGTGTAATATGTCATGGATTGCTGTTCATCTGAAGTTGTATTTACCTAATTTTAAGATCTGCTAAGGACCAAATATTTTTTTATTATGTCCTGATACATAAATTGAAATGAAATGAAAGTAGGTGTACTTTCTTTTTCACATGACTGTAACTAGCTCTGTAATCTTTGGTACGTTTGCGTGTGTAAGCGCAAGTATGAGCTGGTAGGTTTTGAGCTTTGCCTGTTTGTTTTTTTACTGGAATCCAGGGAGAGACTCACCAGTGGACTGACCGGCTCGTGGAAGGGGGCACTGAGGATGTTGCAGGCAATGGACATCGTCAGCTTCTCGCACTTCTGTGGAGGGCCAAGCAAACCGCAAATGACCATGTGAAAGGGAGCCTCTGTCACGGTTTAACAGGAAGCACCCTAACCTACCCTCTGGTCACAGGGGGACAGGCCGTACAGCATGGCCTTCCCAGCATTCTGTGCGGCGTGGCGCATGTTCTCACAGTCATACTCCATCTCCGGCTCCTGGATGTCCCGGCACAGCGTGCACACCCAGTCACCCCTGCAGGGGCCGTCATAGCTCAAGATTACTGCCAGCGCTGACCCCACACAACAACTCAAAACAGGAAAGCATAATATAGGACGTGTGCTCACGTGGGGAAGCTGAGGAGAGGTGGGATGTGGCAGGAGAGGTGGAACACCTTGGGACAGCGATCACAGCAGAGCAGGTCACCCCCGTTCAGACACACGGCACAAAAGTCCTCGTTCTCCATCTGTACAGCTTCCTCGCGATGGTCGCTCTCCAACGGCACAGCTTCAGCCAGTTTGTGGGGACTAGCGCCGTGCACACACAGGCCTCCTGGATCCGGATCTGACTCTGCAATTATCTCTGGTATTTGATCGGCATCTGAATTCGAGTCCTGATCTGATTCCAGGTGCGATTCAAATTCTGGCTCCGATTCTGCAGATATCTCTGATTCTGGCTGCTGTTCTGATTCCAGGTCAGAATCTGATTCAAGTGGTGAATCCGATTCTAAACCTGGATCTGATTCTGGCTGTTGTTCTGACTCTGAATCTGCCTCAGATTCCACATCTAACTCTAAATCCAAATCTGGCTCAGATTCTGATGGCGGATCAGATTCAGATCTTGATTCTGACTCAGATCTCGGTTCTGACTCAGATCTTGGTTCTGATTCCGATCTTTGGTCCAATTCAGCCGGTGGACCAGGATCCGATTCAGGTTCAGCTCTAGTGCTGGGTGCAAGGGCTGACAGCAGCTCCTCTGATCTTGGCCGGACAGAGGACTGCACGTCAGCATCAAGGCTGAATGATGGTTGGATGTCAGCTGATATTTGTTCAAAGGGCTCAGAGTTCAAAGGTGACCAACAAAGAACAGCAGCCTGCTCCTGAAACACAGAGAAAGAGAGAAACAAAATGATAACCAATGACGGATGTGTGAACACCAAAGATTTTAGCATCAGCCTGTTTTTCAGCTATTCTGGAAACTTTAATATATGCAATCACTTATGTGTCATAACATCTGGAGGAACAGAATTGGTGCCCTTTGTGGACACACCTTGGTAGATAAACTCTGCCGTGGATCTTCAGCGGTAGCGCCCTCTCTTTTCAATGCTGGGTCTGCACCAGGTCCGATTTCTCCATCTACTGGTGGCTTTGATAAAAACCCTGGCTTTACTCGTATCTTCAGTCGTTCCAGACGTACGACTGGAACTCTAGAGTTCCCTGGAATCTTGATCACCCCTTGGCCCATTCTGTCACATGAACAGCAAAAGAGCCACATCATTTTCATCATGCATAACATGGAGCATTCATCAGGATAGAAGCGAAACTGTGGTACCTTGATGGCTCTTTCCTTGATGTAGAAGAACTGTCTTTGCCACCAGAATTAATTTCTTCATAAGGGCAAATATCTAAAAATATAGATATTTAGAAGTGTTTAGATGAGAAAATAAGTAAAAATACCAAAAGAGAAAAAATATGACAGACTACGTGTTCCGTGGGAATGCCGGACAGTTGGACTAGGTGAGGCGTGTACCTGGCTCCGTCTTACAGGCGGTCACAGGGGATACACAGAGTAGAGATGCGCTGTTGCTGTGGCTCAGGCTCACCGCCGCATTTGACAGGCTCTGCACGTGTGGCGAACTACGATCACCCTGGTGGGGGGAGGCGGGGGGTCATTCATCACAATGGGTTGTATCGGCTTTAATTTGATGTCACAAGTATATTTTCCCTCCTGGTCAGGTTTAGGGCTTCATTGCATTTTCACAATTTCCACACCATTTTGACAGAGTGTACAGAGTGAGTACCACACAGTACTGGAGTATTACAATGCTATGGACTGATGGGACAGGCTTTGGCTTTGCAACCATGGGAGGGCAATTCAGTTGCAGGATCCCCACAGAGATGCGGTTACCTGGCGAGCAGCCTGTCCCCGCTCTTTGGAGACTGTTGCTAAGCTGAGGGTGGACCCTGCAGAGTCGCCCCCCGGAGGGCTGCTAAGTGGTGCCGCCCATTCCTCTGGGGCCCCTCGGGATCCGGGTCTTGCACCCTGCAGCGATGCTCTGGGAAGATCGTCGTCCGGCTCCAACATCCTGGGAGGGGTGGATTTCTATCCAGGGACAGAGTGAAAGTGAGGCGAGGAGAAGGTCTGAGAATGACGGTCACGGTGAGAATGTGGGCCAGAGGAATACTGCGGCAAACAGCTGGAAAAGGCAGAGGAACAGTGGCGGAAGCGGGATGACGAGAGGCAGCAATGCAGAGTAACACATGCGACAGCACCCAACACGCGATCACACATAACGCAGGACGTGCTTAGAGCAGCGGTTACCGTACACAATCTCGCACGCCGGTCGCAGGCACGCCGAAGATGCGGGTCTCCTTAGTGCAACTTCACAGATTCAAGAGGAGAACTCACACACGTCTCTCACTGACGATAGCAGGTCCCTGGTTTGGGAGGATGCAGGCTGCTTAGCCACAGCCCGCCCATTCCCCACACACCTCTACGCATGGCGCAGCCAATCCCACTGGCCTGCCGATTAGCAGCACACACCTGCAAAGTGTCCCTGGTTGGGGGAGGTGTACAGTGCGAATTGTGATGCTGGCAGGGTTGGAAACTTGTAAGAGTGTAATTTCTTAGGAAAGTGTTTATTTGCGTCTGGAATGGATGGATTGCAGGCTGGGAGATAACAAAGCAGAGCCAACCGCTGATCTCCCAGAGATCCTCATTTCCCCTGGCTCCTCATTAACATCAGGTTAATAAACACCAGGCAGCATCCACGGAATGAGGCCTCACCTACCTGACACTTAGCAAACACGTAAACCAAGTACTGTGGGCTCCCATAAGCACGCTGATGTATGATCACAGTGATGGCCTTCAGGGAGGGTTTGCATCATCTAAGGGGGCCTAACGAGCCTTACTAACTGTGTTTTTGTTCTGCCCAGGAGAGGGCGATGGAGGGCGAGACGCTTCCTGTGTGCGAACTGAAGTGAGTCAGGAAGTGAGGCGGTGGTGCAGAGTTAGGGTGCAGCATGCTCTGGTGTGGGCCACAACGTGCAGAGCGCACCACCCTGACAACTAAACGCTTTACTTCTCGATTACATCATTCAAAGTACTTCCTGTTTAAGAGAGACGACAGGATATGCCAATAAGCAAGAAATAGACCCACAATGTAAAATGCTTGTTCACCATCTGTGATCCTTAACTAAATGGATATTTTTATAGCTTTTCTGTTTCCTCATGTTTGGTATATATAGCTCCTGTTCCCACAGCTCTTACATTGGTCATTGATTGGGAGCTTATATCAAAGACAGCTTCTTCACAGTTGAATGTATTATCTGCCACATTTGTGTCAGTATATGCAAAAGTGTCTGCAAAAACAAAATATTTAGGCTCACTCAGCCTGGGGGTCTGGCTACTATCAGCCCGGAGTACTGAGTAGCCCTGAGTGATATGCAAGTGCAGGAATGGTAGAGGGCACCATCGCATGGGGGGGGGCTGTTCACTCACCCTCTGATCACCACTGTCTAGACGTCGCTGCTCTGTCTCCACTGGCTGCCGTCTGCACTGCCGCTCTGGGCTGCTCCCTGGCCCTGGGGAGGCTGCCTGCTCCTTCCTCTGCTGAAGCTGCGCAGTCGCATGCTTCCCCTGCAAGTCCTGGTTGGTTCCTGCACAAGCCGCGGTAGGCGGGGTGGCTGCATCGGCAGGATCTGCGGTGCCCTGAATGGTGGCTGCCTGGTTATGGTGGTTGACCACGACTGCTGGGCTCAGACCTGCAGCCACTGGCAGCTGCTGCGTGCTGTCTTCCGTCCTGCTGCAATGCCCGGTCACCTGCTGCTCGCCTGCATCTGCTGAACTTTGCTCCGCGCATGTGACTGTGACCTGTCGTTCTGGCAGCGACCCGCTCCAGTCTGCAGTCAGCTGCATCTGCTTGGGGGCCAGTTCTGGCTTTCTCCAGATGGCGGCTGGCCGCCCCTGCTGCCTTTCAGGACCTGGGGAAAGCTGCGCAGACCTATTGGGCTCTGAGGAGTACTGCAGCGCGATGGGAAGGCTCATCTGCGCAGGTGCTGGCTGCCTGGGCAGCGAGTGGCTAAAGCCTAAGTAGCAGGCGTCCGCTGTGGGCAGCAGCGCCTGGCTGAAGGGTTGCGCAGGGAGTGGCCGCGGATGGGCGACAGGCACCAGGTCGCTGTGGGGATCCAGGTGCCCAGCCAGCTGGGCCCCCTGGTGCAGCGATGGGAGCGACTGGGAGGCCCGGGTGCACTTGGGACCGTGAAGGTTTTGTTCCAGCCGTTTATCCTCCAGTCGTGTCACGGGCTTCATGACAGACTTCGGTTGTACTGGCTGAGCTCGCTGCAGACTCTTCTCAGGGTAGCTGCTTAAGGGGTGACACAGTGACCCCTGGCCTAGGGCTGGAGCCCGGGTGTGGCCTATCAGCAGGTCAGGGTGGAGTCTGTCTGACTTGGGGGGGGTGGCACAGTGAGTGCAGCACAGCTGGGGCCGGAAGCCACAGCCCTGCTCCAAAGCACTGCGGCACAGAGACAGCGGCGCAGCGGCGTAGGGGATCGGTTGAGGCTTCAGGACACTCAGGCAGCCGCCACCTTCACAGTGAGGAGCACTTCCTCCCTCAGTGGTCACCTGACCTACAGCAAGGTGAGTGAAGCACAGGGAGACGTCAGCATAAAGGCTCAGCTAAGCAGGACATCTGAAACAAAGCTAGTCATCTCTCAGAGATACAAGTAGAAAAGCAAGTGACGTCTGCACAGACCTACCTAAGGTGGAAATCTGCCTGGTCCAGAAGCTGGCGTCCCAGTTGAATTTGATCTTCACAGGGGGAGGCAGGTCAGAATAAAGCTGGGACACCAGCAAGCACTGCATCTGGTAAGTGATCTGGAGGAGAAGATGCGCCCGTGCTCAGTCATGTCAGACAGGCAGCCTTTTTTCTCTGAGGTTTTTTTGAACTGCTGAGAAGTGCAAGTAAAAATATCTAATAACAAAACCTCAAGTAAAACAAAGCAGTACTTCAACTTCATCAACACCTACAGGGAACCGCACAGAAAAGACAAAGCAGCAATCAAAAAAAAACATTGCCTCCAGGAAGTGACATCATGTACCTAAAGGTCTCTAATTTCTACCTAATCAGCAAAAGAAAGAGAAACCATTATCAGGCCTCGATAGTAGTACAACAGAGAGACCAGAACCAACAGCCGCATACCAGTTCCTTGCTAAAAAGAAGCGGGTTTCTCCTGTTGTGCAACGTCGCCCAGGAGATGAAGTTCTGCGTCTGACCCAGCTGGGAACACAGTTCCATCACCCCCTGCAGCTGGCTCTCGAGGTTCTGCCGGACCTCACTGGAGATTTTCTGCAAGCAGGGGCAGGAATCCCCAAAGCCAAGGTTAAACTCAATCAAGGCTGAAGCAGCTTGTGAACCCACTCATACTGTAAACCCGCCCGTGAACCCACTCGTGAACCTGCTTGTGAACCCACCAGTGAACCCACCCATGAACTGCCCGTGAATCTGCTCATGAATCCGCCCATGAACCCACTCGTGAACCTGCTTGTGAACCCACCAGTGAACCCACCCATGAACTGCCCGTGAATCTGCTCATAAACCCGCCCGTGAACCCACTTGTGAACCTGCTTGTGAACCCACCCATGAACCCGCTGGTGAACCTGCTTGTAAACGCACCCGTAAACCCACTCTTGAACCCACTCCCCTGCCCATCGGACGGGTCACTGACCTCCAACTGGTCTATTAGCAGGTTGGCACGTTTGGTGAGCTCATTCATCATGATCATCTTCGCCATTTTAATCTGATTCTCTGCTTTCCTCTGCATGTTTTTTATGGAATGTAACCTAGGAAACGCACAAACATCAACACGTTGATCAGGGCAAGACCTGTTCCTGCTTGGCTGGCTGCATATAAAGCTGAACATTACCGTGCTCCACAATCATTCATTTGGCGTATTAGTGGATTGCTCAGTTCCGGCATGTGTTAGACCCCAAAATGATCAAATGTGTTCAACAGTTTCCACTGAGATGTGCAAAATCGAGAGCGATCAAACTCACAGCATTTTGTTTTTTGCTTTATGAAATAACAATAAGCCTCCATCCATCTCCCAGCCATATATGCAGCACAGGAGCTAGGGGTGCCCCTCACCTGGCTTCTATCTGCTTTGCTATGTCCCCCACCACCAATCGCTTGTCCTCCACTTGGGCCATCAGGTTCTCAAAGAGCCAGTGTTGCTCCTGAAGAGCTTTTCCCACATGAATCAGCCTGAGGACATGGAGCGATTCACAGTGTGCGTCAGCGTCAAACACGCGGCCCCAACGATGCAGGATGAGAGCTGTTTAAAGTAGCTAGATGCTTTTGATGAGCACTTCTTAACGAGCGAGAGCACATTGGTCCTTGAGATGAGCTGCCATCTCTGTCATGACACGGCTCTTTTTCTAGTGCACCTGTGGTCTTTGTGGGTGAAGAGGTGGCAGCTGCTGCAGGACAGGAGGTCACAGGTCTCGCAGAAGAGGTCCAGCGGCTCCTGCCTGTGGTAGTGGCAGTGCAGGGCGCTGCTGGACCAGCAGCCAGGGCCTGCGCAAGGAAACTGTGGGTTAGAGGGCACAGGCGCAGCCAGCTGGGCAGCTGTAGTATGTTTTCAATAGAGGTCCCACCAATCACGTAATAGTTTT
Source organism: Mormyrops attenuatus (assembly GCA_026777985.1). NCBI lineage: Eukaryota > Metazoa > Chordata > Actinopteri > Osteoglossiformes > Mormyridae > Mormyrops > Mormyrops attenuatus. The sequence goes on along the minus strand of JAODKC010000009.1, from coordinate 23,503,048 downwards.
TAATAGAGGCCCAACAAATCGAGTAATAGCTTTCAACAGAGGCCTGATCAGTCAGGTAAGAGCTTTTAATAGAGGCTCCACCAATCAAGTAATGGCTTATAATAGAGGCCCCACCAATCAGGTATTAGCTTCAAACAAGAACTGTATTTGAACAATCCAGTAATGAATAACAGGGTTCTGGATGAGATCAAGGTACGTTACAGATCTTTAGATAATAAATAAATGTTAAAATATTTTCCTTTTTCGGGACAGTGGTAAATCAGGTGAAACACCAGGGTGGTGGGGCTGGCATTTCGTTGGTCATGCCATGCTATGCCAGCAGTGGCATATTATGGTAGCCTAGGAGCCCAGAGTGATCAGGGGCCCCTATTGGGTGACTAGTTTGTTTGTTTTTTAATTACCATTCGTTAAAGTTAAAGTGTTGCGTTTATTCAATGCGGTCTCTGATGCCCTCTTTCTGCTTGCTGCATATGACTAATGTGAAAGTGTAAGCTTGCCGTTTTGTTGTTCTTCTGATGTGATTGCTCTCGTTTGATACAATTTCACATTCTCTTTAAGTAGAAATTATTACATAGTCACTAATTTGAAATAGTTTTATAGTTAGTCATTGTATGGTTTTGGGGGTGTGGGGGCAGAAGAGCGGCCTACTGAAAGTGCATCTTGGGGCCCCTGAACTCGCTATTCCGCCACTGAACACTGGACAGGACATGCACGACTGGCATGGCGCTGAACAGATCCTGGCTGTGTGTTTCCTGCACACGACGCTGAGTTCTCACACGTCGCGGCCCATGCAGATACAGGTGGGAAGCCGCAAATAGCTGAAAGTCACAGTGACGAGCAGTTGCAGAGAGCGGCTTTTCTCAAAACCACAACTAGCTTTATCTTGAAAGCCAATCGCACTTTTTTACTGCCTACTGAAGTAAACACATAGTGGACTTTCAGCTGACCAGGATTACTGTGATACAGTGCACAAATATATTACGTTGCCTTCTTAATAAAGTGGTGATACATTCATCTAACTTCAGATATCCGTCTTCTACACATGTATGCTGCTCAGGGTTAGTGGCAATGGTGGCGAGGAACGGGAGTGGAGGGGGCATACCCATGTAAGCACGCCTCCTGCCTGCCTCAGGCAGCAGCAGGTGCCCGGGGGATGCAGAGGGGCCGGCCAGGGTGTGGTCCTGGTGCCCGTTGGTGCACTGGTAGCACAGGCGCTTGTTGCAGAGCGTGCAAAGGCTCTGGGCAGCACGGGGTTCGCGGCAGTCTGTGCAGCGCTGGGGGGCAAAAGGAACACACACAGCGATCTGTGGTCAGTCCCCAAGGCACCAGCCACTGGGCACCAGCCACCAGGCATCAGCCCCCAAGCACTAGCATCAAGGGATCAGCCCCGGTCACCAGGACCAAGGAATCAGCACCAAGGCATCAGCCCCCAGGCACTGGCACCTCGAGCATCAGCCCCTAGGCATCAGCACCACGGTATCAGCACCACGGTATCAGCCCTCGGACACCAGCCCCCAGGCACCAGCACCCTGGGCATCAGCACCAGGCTATTCAGCCCCAGGGACCAGCAGCCGGGCACGGCGCACTCATCACACAGCAGCACACCTCAGTTTTCCTGTGTTTGCAAATGAAGCCGCAGCAGCCCGACGTCCCAAGACATGTGATACCGTTTAACAGGAAAACGGGCACAGTGGCCCCCGATGGCTGATTAAAGCTGGGCTTTTTAACACAACTGGAAACCAGTCCAAACTGGACCAGCTGGCTAGTAAGGTATTAAGTACACTACAATCCCACACACTGCATTATGAAAAATTTCCCCACAAAATACCTGAAAGCCATGCTTTATCTAATGATTTAATAATTACAGACTAATTATCAGAATTTTACTTATTCAATAATTTGACACATAAACACGATTGACCATGTAAAACACCATATATATTTTTTTTTATTGTTCAAATTAAACACTAAATAATAAATCAATTACTCCCACAAAATTTCCCATTCATTTATACATGCTCTACAGACATGCACAAAATTAAACTGTCACATTTGAAATGAACTGCTTTAATCTCACACTTCCAAAGCCTTGGATATTTCCCGAGCAGGCAGCATTCCGGGTAGCACTTCCCCAATCCAGCTCAGCATGGAGAGAGAGCCGTACTCACCTTGTCCATGGCTGCAATGGCACGCCGGCTCCTTCACTGTGCTAAAGCAGATATCCACTCTCGCAACGGGGGGCTGACGTGGGGGGGGAGGCTGGGGGACACGGGGGGGCTGATAGCTGCTCTACCTGCGGCGGGAAGCAGCACGAGGCGTGTGTCACACTGAACCGAGGTGAACCCCCCCCCCCCAAAAGGCTGCCAGTCTCAATGTGGGCTGCACCGGCCCCGCACGCGGCACCACGCGCCGTTCAAATCTGCCGACTTAATTAAAAATAAATTAAAGGAGCCCAGATATCAAGGCAGAGAAATGGGGAGGCAGAAAAGGATAATTAATTTTTTCTGGGACAAAAGATCCCCCAAAGCCTTTCCCAAAATGGAAGCAAAGGCCAAATGACCTATATTTAAGAAACTTGCAGGCAGTGAAAAGGCAGTGGGACTGAGCTGGGACCCAGCACAGCGCCCGTGCCCTGCTTCTGCAGCCACATCCATCCCGGCGCAGAAAGGGACAGGTCCCAGAGGAGCCATTCGCCGCACCGCGCCGAATGGGGTCAGACGCTTCTGGGTTAGGAACCGCCGATAAGGATCTCCTGAACCTCTTTCCCATCACCTTTATATCTGAGGACAGCCTTAACTAGAATATCACAAAAAAAAAAAAAAAATCATCAAAGCATTAAGGTTTTGGCGAGTCTGTTCAGATTGACTCCCGGACTTTTGCCGTACATGAGGGTTGTCACTGAGGGAACTGCTTAACCATATGGGAGGAAGAAAGGAACCAAAAACAAAGAAAACAAACATCGGCGTGAATAACCAAAGCAAGACCCACTCCCACCGCAGGCTGCTGCAAAGCAGAAACCCACATCAACCTGACCTACAAAATCTCACTATTTTCCCACCCTGACAATGCTCTGCTCTGTGCAGAGCATCCTCTACCCAATTTTGTACTGCAGAGGTCCGCTTTGGGAGATCACACTCCCCGCACCCTCTAAGCAAGTTTTCCAGGATTCCGCAAACTCGTCTTCCACTGCTTTCCGCCAGTTCTTAAATCTCTCCTACCTTGCAGCTGCTTCAGTCAGACGGGCAATCGTCAGGCAGCATGCTGCATGATGCAGCGCTGCCCCGGAGAGCAGAAATTAATAAGAATTTCATAGACCACGACCTCCATGAAAGCACACCCGTGCAACATCAATTATCACTCACAGAGGTCAGGTTCAGGTTTGACTCTTACAGTGTAATCTTTCATTTTAAATTCAAATTCACGAGGCATTCATTTCCTCAGCACCTTCGCAGACATACAAGTCCTCGCACGAGGGCTTAACACACAGCCCTTCTATATACAAGCATTTGAGGGACATTAAATAAATAATCTACATTTCTACATTGAAAGAATCATTTCTGTTAATAATGCACTTACCTCTGTGCAGTTGGTGCCACAATCCTTTGAAAACAGCACAGTATCCTCTCAAAAGAAACTCTTTTTCTCTGTGGTTTGGGCTGTGCTACTGATGACACATAGTGACAGCTGGGGTCACAAGACAGGACACAGAGGGGGAGGATCAAATTAAGAAATCTCTCAATTTCCTGTACAATAAATGCAGATCTGCTGCCTGTCTCCCTAAGTAAAATATCAAGCTAGCTCTCATTGTCAAAACACTGCATCTTCTCCTTCATTTACCTGTAGTAACTGTACCCTGGCAAAGGAAGTTATGTTCATTTTATCTCAACAATTGCTGTCAAGAATGAGCATAGCAATGCAGGCATCTATAATGAGGCATTAAAAGATGCTGGGATATCACCCCAGGCTTTCGCTACAATCTCATTAAAACTACATCCATCCTTCCATCTGTCCATCTTCCAGCAGCTTATCTTAATCGGAATAAACAAAATAAGCACAATAATACACCCAATGACAAACTAAGTACATGTTGCTATTGATGTAAATATTAGATTCAAAGTGCAGATGCTTCATATGTGGGTCAAGGATGGTAATTCAACTGCTTTAATAAGAACATCAGTCCCTACCTCAGTGACACCAAGATCCCACGCCAATAACCAGAGGAATATTCTTTTACATTGTGTCTAATAAGACTTCGCAGCACACACTGACTTAGACTGCACTTAAATAATAATTCTACTACACTATGACCGTCACATACTACTGCTTACTTGATCTTCCTCATATTCTAAAAACCAGTAACATTTCTACCTGTTTAAGGACCCTAGACAAAGCTTTACTTGGGATACTGCCCTACAAGGAAATTGATGATCATTTCACTTCCCCCACAACACAGGTAATTCGGAGGGGGCAACTGCCCTGTCTGCCTATTGTTACTGGTGCCTGTACATTAACAAGCAAATTTCACTGGACTTGATAGCTCGATATCCCGATAAAGCATTTAAATGTAATCTCTAGAAAACTACAGGTAAACTAATACAATTCAGCAGATTGATTTGCATGTTATGTCAAACTCAAAAGCCAATACGCGCCTCTTCCTAATTTCTACCCTCGATAGCTCGTTTTAACTCATTTCAATAAATATGATTATAAAATACAAAACAATCTGAAAATGTTAAGCATTTTAAAAGTAAAATCCAGCTATTCTTAGTTTTTCCACTAGGTGGACGTACAATTGCGCATAAAGAATACACTGTAACGTTCTATCGGACTCAGATTTCAGGACTTCAGATCTTCTCTGTACTCATTTACTTTACTCCTCTTGAACTATATATTACATATTTTGCGGCACAGCAGATTAAATAACCTCGCTAACTATTTGCTGCACATAAATACAGTAATTTCATAATACTTTGAAAGACATACAGTACATACATTGAATATTATCTGATAATCTCACAAGGTTGGAAAGTTCCGTAACAGTCTATATTATCATATTGTCTTCTCCATGTAGGTATATATATACACACACACACACACACACACACACTACCAGTCAAAAGTTTTTGCACACAACAGGTTCTTACCACGTTCCCATTTCATAAACTGCAGATTTTTAAATCCTTGTTAAGCATTGGAAAGTTGAGCAAACATCTATAAATGAAATTAAAGTCAAATTAAACAAGTTTCCTTTATAACATGGAAAGAGTATGTAACGGTGCATGACTGGCATCCTATTAACTGGTTGTGTCGTGATGGCATAGTCAAATTCTAGGCTGTTCTTTAACTTTAAATGCCCTAGTTAACCGTTTCATCCCATGAAACAGACCAGAATCTAATGTCCCTTGTAGAAAGAATGCCTCGAATTTTCTCTACTGTTATAACTGCCAAATGAGTTTACTATAATGAATGAAAGATATGAGTTTCTTGCTAATAAAGGTACTCAAATGGTGAACATGCTGTAAATTTGTTTGTCAACAAAGAATTTTGAGTGCATTTCTAATAAATATTGAGTAATATGCGAATTCAAAAAATCTCAGTGTGTGCAAAAACTTTTGACTGATATAAAAGATTTTTTCTTCTGGGCGTTGCACAATGCCAGGGAAAACTGAGAGTTTCAGCTCTTCTAGTCGTCTAACCTCTTATCTTGGTCATTTTAACTTTCCGTTTCCAGAATTTCAAGTTGACAGCGAGTGTTCCCCTCGCTGGCAATAGGCGGCAACCTTGAAGCATTAGTGAATATTAACGTACAGATACGAAACCTCGTTTGTAATCATGAAATTTCCGTGCTTTTCAATCCGTATGTAAGATGGTATGTATGTCTTACATTAGGTTTTCTTGGCATTTCGCTGCAGTAGCTGCAGAGTGAATGTGTAATAAAGAAATGTTCACATATTAAATTCCACCATTTCATCATTTACGGAAGAGCAGATTGCGTTGAGTGCATAGAATTTCCCCAAAATAATGTATACACCAAAATTTACGTACCTGGGTAAATACTGATCGGAGCATCGTTAATTGACATAACTAGCTGTCATTAGTCACGCATAATAGATGTATGTAAGTTACTGGACATGAATAAACGTGGCTTTTAGGTCGCATAATAAGTTGTGCGGTCGTTAATATAATACCAATTGATACGTTTATTGACCCCCGTGGGGAATTCCTCTTTCTACACCTCCCTCAACTTGTTCTTCATAGAGGAAGTTGCCCACGAAGGGCTGCCACCTGTAGCAGCATCCAGAGAGCTGGGGGTTAAGGGCCTTGCTCAAGGACCCGCAGACATACTGAGGCTGGGTTTGAACTGGCGACCTTGCGATTACAGGCACACAGGCTTAGCCCACTGAGCCACACACACCCCACTGAGCCACATGCTGTCGAATGCTGTTGCAACCGATGCTGTTGAAGGTGTCACTTGTAGTGTGTTATTTGTAGTATGTCGAATAGTTGTCTCGTTTCTGTTACTGCCAGTTTGTTGAACATTTTTGTCCATTAACACATTGTTCGAAATAACATCCTGTGTTAGAAGTGAGTATGCTGTAGAAGTAGTAGTTGAAGTACCGCTACTTGCCTCTGATGAAGATCTCCTTCCTGTCCACTTTCCCTGTTTACTTCCCTACTTCCTGTTTACTTTTCCTCTTCAGCCGACCAGAAATTCCAAGACCAGGAAGCTGAAGGGACACGTGAGCCATGGGCATGGCCGTGTTGGTAAGCGCCCCTTCCTTTCCCGTTGCCTGCTACTCTTGCCTTGAGTGTGTGCTCTCTGAGATGGTCTCCTTAATAACTGGCACCTCATTATCATCACATACAGGCGAACACAGGAAACATGCAGGTGGTCGCGGTAATGCAGGTGGCATGCATTACCACAGAATAAACTTTGACAAATAGTGAGTATGTGGCCGTTTGTGCTGGGCGGGGGGCTTGTGGCACCTGTGTGAGTGTGGGCTATATGGGTGGAGATGATTAAGGCTGACACTCGGCATGTGGGATCATCTGGTACCTCGCATGTTTGATAACATGAGGGATCGTGTCAGGGTCTTTCACAAAACCAAGGCTTAGGCTTTTGAAGGAACATAGTGCATGATACCCGATTTGCACATTTTATATGCAAAATGTTTTAAAAGAAATTTTGAGAAGTAACAGATCATTGGCAGATAGTGACTGTTTAATTGTTTCTGGATTCATTGACACTGGGTACCTTTATTGAACTAATAGTTTGTGTTGTATGTTAGTGTGGTTTTCTGAGTCATTGTCAGAATCTCCAGCTCAGGACTCAGGCATAACATTTTCTGCTGGTCCGCAACATGCCTGAGGTTCAATTCTCATCCTGAAATTTGCCATTGCTTTGGGATCTCTATGCAGCTGCGGCTTTGGTGAGGGAACACCACAGTATAGTGTCTTTATTCATCTCAGTAGACATTCATTGTGCAAAGTGACATTAAATGTATAGTTGGAAATTTGATTCTTCAGACAGTTTAGGTGTAATTACAGAAAGGACTGGTCATCATCTCTTTAGAGTTTCCATCACTGAGTTGCTCGTGTAAGAGATACTTAATCCTTAAAGTTAGATTTTACTTTTCAAGTCGAGACACCTGAAGAGGAACTCGATGTTCTGGTCAACCATCAACCCGGACAAGCCCTGGACATTGGTCAGTGAGCAGACCAGAGTTAATTATGGCCAGAAGCCAGGTGTTCCTGCCCCCATCATCGGTGTCATGCAAGCGGGAAGTGAAAAGTCATGCTTTGTTTCAGCAGACTGACACAGGAGCTGTTCTGGGGTTCCTCCCATGCATCTGTGGCCATGCCAGTACTGTCTGCAGTGCTGGGGAGTTTTAACTTCAGAATTAAGTGCTATCCACTGTTTTTTTTATCACTGAAGTTTGAAAGGTGTCATCTTCACTGTTATAAATCAGGAATGTACACACAGAGGGAATATGCTGATTTGGCATGAGCCTGAGTTTAAATTCTGCATTTTTTTAACATAGTGGACTATGCGGGATGCCTTTTGACCATTGCCCTGTGTTCCTTGGGTAGGTCTGGATCATGGTGGATTTTTCCATCTTCCATCTAATGTAAATTCTCCTCATAGTTTTCTGCAAAGGGTTCTGTATCTCAAAAACTTTGAAATATCAACAGTTGAAAAAAAGGACTAAAATAGACATTGAGCTATTTATACCGTTAAATGGAAACTGCGTGGAAGTGGAAAAAGTTCCTGCACACAAGTCATGTGGTTGATTATAGTGAGATTAGTGTTTCGCTGGCTTTCTGTCTGAGTTTTCCAACTTCCGTTTAAATTTGAGTTGTTTTAATATCAGGCACCAGTTTGCACATTTTGAACTGACTGGCGATCTTGTTGTTGAGGATATTAAATTGTCAGACTGCTTTGCTTGGTAATTTTTGCAGCTAAATTTCCTCCATCCAAAATGCCACCTTGACTGAAACAGTTTACAAAGCACTCTTTGTATTTTTACTTTACAGCAGGAATTCATTTATATTTGTTGTCGCAGTTTCTGTTAATAGATATTTCTTATTCTTTTTGCCAACATTCTTTCAAACATCGCAGTGCAATTAAAGATTATGGTGGTTTGACCAAAAATACTGGTCAATTTCACCCTCATTTTTTTCATACAAAAAGTGAAATTTTACAATCGAATAGCAGAAACCTGCTTTGGAAATGAAAGTGAGGTCAGAGTCAGGGGATACCCCAATAGCCAAATTTCCAAAAGTGTGTCTTTATTTGGTATCAGAATAAAACATTGCGACTTATTGAACATATCCTGGGCCAATTTTCAGTCATTACCTGCCAGTACCTAATGTTAAGGGCCTTCAATACTACAAACTCAAATTTCCTACAGATATTTTTGTTCCAGTGATCTTAGCAGTGGACATTGGATAATAGGGCTTTGTTGATGAGCCTTAACACTCTGCTGTTGCTTGCTTGATCAATAGGGAGCATTCTGTCTTATGCTTCCCTGTAATTCTGTTTTCACAGGGTTACTTCAAAGTGTTGGGCAAAGGGAAACTCCCAAAGCAGCCTGTCATCATGAAGGGCAAGTTCTTCAGCAGGAAGGCTGAGGAGAAGACTATGAAAGTGGGAGGGGCTTGTGTGGTCATGGCCTGAACAGTTTTTAAAATTATCTTTTTAAAGAATAAATGGGATATATGGAATATTTTTGTACATCTGTTTAGCTTTTATGCTGTTTTGTGAGGTGTCCTGGTAATGTTTACCTGCTGCAAGCACCTGCTAATCAGGCTTCTGTTTTTATGTCAGGGCACTAGATCCATCCTCCTCAGCTGCATTTGGTAGTGAGGTGTGTATAAATTTGCACAAAATGTGTGTGTGGAGTGGGGGGGGGGGATCCACCGTTAGCTGTGTGGGTTTGTGGAAACACTCAGATGGGTTTTCAGCACCACATTTGGTTATTCTGTAAAGGATCTCTGAAGCATAAGATTCAGTTTCTGCTACATGACACCTAAAGTTGCAAAGATACAGAAAAACTCCAGCAGTTTGAAAAGAGGTTCTTATTATTAGACTGGGTAGTTCTGGTACTTATTATGAGGATAAGTTCTGCTGGAGGTTTTTGAGAAGTGTAATATTACCTCTGTGACAGGTGGTTCGTGTCATGAACCAAGGTTCAGAATTCCAGTGATATAAGCACCACATGTACTAATTCTCCCAAGTGGAAAATAATTCGGCTTTACAGTTTATTTACTTTGGCCAAAATAATCACAGGTGCCAGATGAGTATTTTCTTTGTGTACATTTATGTATTTATAAACCTTCTGGACTTTGTAGTGCATGGGATTTACTAATTTAAAGTACCTATATCAATTATGAGAAAAAAAACATGAAAAATAAAAAAAACAGTATTCATAGTTACATTCTCTTCATCACAATTCAAGAACCTAATGGTTTACTTTTGTTCTGCTAGTATTCTCCAATACCATTCTTCAGTCATGCTTCTCTGCAAATAGACATGTAATGGGTACGGTTTATTAACAGATGCACATTCTGCTGAATCACGGTCCTTTACAATGGCTCTTTTTCAGAAGTACAACAACATGTACAGAATCAGTAATGGATTCCATAAAGAGTGCGTGTTCTGCCAATGAGTTGGTACAAAGCAAGATCCACATTATTCAGCATACGGTTACAGATCAAAGTACGATGGCTGCTTTAATTCTTCTTGTGAAGGAACTTCATTTTACTTCCTAAAAAAAAAGATACAAACTAATATTTCAAAGATGACATTTTTATAGATTGTCTAGTCAAAGAACTGTGCTTTAATAAAGGCACGATGTTATGGACATGGCAATATTTCTGCCTTCCAAGCTCGGAAAAGTCCTTGAAGCAGCAATTCAAGAGCAGAACATGGTCCCTGAGTGTCGCACATTGTCCTATATCTGTTTCAGAGCACGATGGAGGAATACTGTTACACTGCTTCATTATTCAACCATGCCCTGGGGCATTCACTGTGAGTGCAGGTCTTTATTACAACCAGCCATGCCCTGGGGCATTCACTGTGAGTGCAGGTCTTTATTACAACCAGCCGTGCCCTGGGGCATTCACTGTGAGTGCAGGTCTTTATTACAACCTACCCTGCCCTGGGATATTCGGTGTGAGTGCAGGTCTTTATTACAACCAGCCATGCCCTGGGCCATTCACTGTGAGTGCAGGTCTTTATTACAACCAGCCATGCCCTGGGCCATTCACTGTGAGTGCAGGTCTTTATTACAACCAGC
>JAODKC010000009.1:23480996-23492149 GCA_026777985.1 Mormyrops attenuatus | reverse complement strand
CATTCACTGTGAGTGCAGGTCTTTATTACAACCAGCCATGCCCTGGGCCATTCACTGTGAGTGCAGGTCTTTATTGCAACCTACCCTGCCCTGGGGCATTCACTGTGAGTGCAGGTCTTTATTACAACCAGCCATGCCCTGGGCCATTCACTGTGAGTGCAGGTCTTTATTGCAACCTATCCTGCCCTGAGACATTCACTGTGAGTGCAGGTATTCATTTCAACCAGCATATTAATTTATTATTAATCAATCTGTTAGTTCACACAGTGGTGAAGCTCCATATGTTCCAGGGATATTTGAACTAGTAAAAACATTCTGTTAAGTTGGATAATTAGAGTCCTTCCAAAAAACTGTCAAAAAGTGTCCCTAATGGAGTGGGAGTGCATGGTGCTCTGCTTACCCAGTCCTCTGAGGAACTTGTTGACTGCACTCTGTTCCGTGTCAGGTAACTCCTCGAGGTACTGCTCCACCCTTTCTTCAAAGAGACCTGCAGCATTGTACTGTTTTTAATACAAGATGATGGCACCAAACATAATATATAATTATCAATGGAGGGTAGCACTGTTGCTTCACACCTCCAGGGTTGGGGGAGTCTGTGCATGTGGAGTTTGCATGTTTCCTCTGTTATATGGGTTTCCTCCTTGCTTTTAGGGTGTAGTTGTTTGTGTGCCCTCTGAGGGACTGGAATCCTGTCTAGGAGGTACCCTCTGCCTTGTGCCCCAGGCCTCCTGGGAATGCTTTTTTCTGAACATCAGTCAAACACTTATATGACCAGTAGAGGGCACTCAAATCCTACAGAGTCAATGAATTAAGGGTGCTAACATATATGTTACAGACAGATATTGAGCAGAACCTTGTGCTGGATAAGCGCTTGGAAGATGGATAGATTATCTAAGCGCCTTGCCAAGCCAGCATGGAGGAAGCAGCACAGCTGGGCGACATCCTGACTGGTGACATGGGATTCAGTAGAGAGTAGAACAAACTCTGTCCCAGATGGCATACCTTTGGCCCTACTCTTCCGCAGCTCCCGGTCCTGGATAAACCCAGCAAACATCTGGGACTCCATAAACACACCCAAGAAGCGACGGACACTCTTGGAAGCCACAGACTTGCGGAAGGCATCCCTCTGGAAGACGCGGTCACCCCGCTCATTCTGGGTCAGGAACAGCGAGTAGTGCCCAATGGTCTCCAGGAAAAAGCGAATAAAGGCCTCTGACACCACACTGCTCAGGGAGTTACACTCTGAAAGACACAGGGCCTGTGTCATATATGACCGGACGAAACATTGGGACACAGGGCTTAACAAAATGAGCATATTCCTATTAAGAATTAAGCTAGCGTGATAAGATATCGTAAATTATACTTTTCAGAAACATTTTACACTGTTTTAGATAAGACAACACAGAAAACTGATTCAATTATAAGGGTTCATCATCTACTGCAGAGTAACTTTCAAAACGAGAAAGCTATCTTGTTTTGGACAGAAAAGGAAATCATTTCCTTTTAAATCACAGGGAAACTGCATCAACAGCTACTTTGGAACATAAACTGATCTCTTCCAGCTTTCATCCCACCCAAATTAATAATTTGTTGTCAAAGTGACAAATAATTTCTGTGTGTCGACATAATATGAAGAGACTGAGCAGAAGTTCTGATTGGTTAGGGTTGTTTTCTTCACTAATTGGTTATATATGTAAAATGCTGCCTTGTAGAAGTCACTGAGAAGTTGTCGCCTACAATATTAATAAATATGTCCAAGTGTTATCACTTCCCACTCATACGTTTTGTTTTCTGGTTTACACACTAAAATGAACCACATGTGGCTTGTTCCTCTTTCTGCCTTGCATCACTGACATCATTCCATTGAATGGTATCTCATGATGCAATGCTGCATTTTCCTCCAGTCGTTAAGGTAATCAATTGCAGAGGGGAGATACGGTGCCGCTGTTGGCCAATGGAAATAAGGCTCAGACGTCCCCCTTACCTTCATCCGATTCGCTGTCCGAGTCCTGATTAATGATGTCATTCCTCTGCTCTAGGGCCTGCTCCAAAGCACACTGAAGTTTCCGTGGTAAGAGTGTGGCCTCGTCATCCATCTAAACATTGTGAATGTCATATTTACTAACACTTGTATATAAATCATCCACATTATTCCAGGTTTAAGATTTAATTTTTCAAAAGATATATAAAGCAATGTTGCCAGAAAAACTCTATACCTCATGTTAACATCTGCAGAATACAAACCACAATTAGAGGTCATTTTTCTGTCACTCCAAACTTAGATGTCACGCCCAGACTTGAATGAATTTTTAATGTGCATTGAGAGCAGGCATGAGAGTTACTCTGTTATTTTAAACCGCAGCCTTGCACCATTTATTAAGCATTCACTAATGACAATGGTCTATGCATGATTTTAATGACAAAGATGCTGCTGTTGGGTAACTGAAAATGTAATTGAATGCTCTCCAGTTTAATGTATTGGTATCAGGATTAGCTAACTGTGCAGGGTGCAGGATTTACAGCGAATTGATTAATTTTGACATTAGTGTGCAGGGATATATTGGAACGACGGCACTGTGTTCCCCGTACAGCCCCAATGCTCATCTAATCCTTACTCCACCCACACACTGCAACCTATACAATCTCTAGACATACTGGATGGATCAACTGGAAATGTGAAAGCCAGTTAATGTGTTTTTACCAAATGCTCTGAGCCCTACTAGTGACACATAACTCTGACATAACACTATTTATGTTTTGCACATTCCACTTTAATGCCAAATTGTACATTTTTCCCCTCAAATAAGATGGCTAATGGTATTTCTTTGTATGTGTGTCTTAATTTCCATGTCTTAAAATGTCATTTATATTATATATATTATTTATACTCATAAACTTGTATATATTATATATATATACAATTTATTTTTATCATTTGCAGTATTCCCAGCGTTTTCAGTTGCATAACAGTAAAAACGGTAACAGATACATCAATGGTATAACTAAGTAATTACCATGTGATGTCAGAACCAGACTTAGAGACACATACAAACCTCATTGTGATTTTCCTCTGAGATCAAAAGCTACTGCTACCTAGATTGCTTTCACTGTACACACACAAGCTCCAGTTAGCCACGCCACAGGCTCAGTGCACTGCACATAAAAACACCAAAAACTAAACACTAGCAAACAAATGAAAAGTTGTTATATCACCATTTTAACTTTGGAAATAAACATATATTTATCATAATGCTGAACTAGTTAAGACAAGCGTGCATACAAATGCAAAGAAGCTGACAAAAAATGACAATGATCTATTCCATGCACGGTTCCCCCTCCCCTGTCTAATCACTGTTGCCCACCGCCGTCTCTAGCCCCCCTACACTAGACTTGGATGGCATCAAAATTTTCATCTCATCACAGCGTCCATATCGGGGGGGGGGGGTTAATGGGGGTGTCCACCAGCACCGATCGAAGCCCATGTGGCCAAGCCTGCCACAATACATTTCCACCACCGGACTGCAAAAATTTTGCCAATGGCTGGGTTGCCAATGAAAACAATATATGAACTTTATTTAAGAATATTTCGAAAATCTTCTCATGCTCCACATTATAAGAATCACTGACCAGCACAATGTTCCTGGGAAGTTTGTCAAAAATTTCCAATTACAGTGTTCAAGTCGGCGTCTGCCAGCCTCCCTCTTCTGCTGCCACCTATTGCTTCTGTTCCAGTTTCGGGTCTATCAGGTGTAGATTTTCATGTTTTTGAGAAGTGGGAATTAGATCCATCTCCCTTCCCTTTGATGCCACTAAGCAGCATTGATTCAATTTTGGGGTGACGTGTCTCAAAATTTAATCATTTCCAGTTCAACCACAGGATGTTTCTATAACATTTGAAAAAGATCCATCAAATACATGAGTTATTTGGCTATTTGAGGCGGCCAGTCCCAAAGCCGCATGTGTTCTCCATCCAGGGAATACAATGACAAGCAATCTATGTGTAAGAATTGCTGGGGTTTTTCATTATATATATGCCATTGTGATACATTTCACATGAATGTACATTCATTCCTTAAACTTACCTGTCTAATAAAACGGTCTGTTCCCAAGTCCACCATCAGTGCCTAGAAAAAACAGGACACAGGAAGCAATACATACTCAATTAAATCTTTCAGGAGACAGAAATTAATAAAATCATTACATTACAGATGAGCATTACAAAAACAGATATATCATGACAGTTAAAAACATATCATTTAAAACAAGTTTTGTTTACAAGCTGAAGAGGCACAAACAGCTTTGTCTCCATTATATATTTATTGTGTTTAATAATCTTGGTAAATACATGTTCCTAAATTCTCCTCAGTCTGTAATTGTATGTGTCAGTATGTGTCCTGTGATGGACTGGCATCCCGTCCAGGGTGTCCCTGCCTGTGCCCTGCGATGGACTGGCATCTTACCCAGGGTGTCCCTGCCTGTGCCCTGCGATAGACTGGCATCCTATCCAATCCAGGGTGTCCCTGCCTGTGTCCTGCGATGGACTGGCATCTTACCCAGGGTGTCCCTGCCTGTGCCCTGCGATAGACTGGCATCCCGTCCAGGGTGTCCCTGCCTGTGCCCTGCGATGGACTTGCATCCCACCCAGGGTGTCCCTGCCTGTGCCCTGCGATGGACTGGCATCCCGTCCAGGGTGTTCCAGGGTGCTGCCTGGGATAGGCTCCAGGCTTGTACTGACCCTGTACTGGATGATTGGTCATGGAAGTTGTATGGATGGATGTAAAATAAACTCCATCCACTCTGTTTTTGGTTTAACAAAAAACATCAAGTTAAAAACTAATTAAAGGTCTCTCCTGTGGTAAACAAACAGCACTGTTTCTGTGTAATACAGTATATGTAATCTCTCTGCTGCTGAATTCAGGACACTTGACAGCATATAGAAAGCAACAGCTTTCTCCATATATATGCTTTATGCATTTAAATTGCAACTCAATGTCCTGCTAATGGCTATTCATAATCAGGTGTCCCCTCTAGTGGTGACAGTCTGACAACACAGGAACACTATCTTTAGCCTTCCTCTGTGCCTCTCACATTAAATAACCAAATCAAGGTCAGCAAACAGAGGAATGGGAGCTACACATCAAACAGAGCAACACTTATTGACATAGAAGTGACATAGAAATACAGAAAGAGCTTAAATCAGCTCCATGTCCATTATTTGCTGCAATTTCATGATGAAAAGTTAGTGTGCTAACATTACCCATGATTTCAAGTTATTAAGTCTTCAAACTGAAAAAGAATAAACTCAGAATGAATCACAGCCTTCAAATTACAGGCTAAAGATTGTTTATTCATTACCAGAAACCACCAGAAAAGGGCATTTGCTAGCAGAAAAGAAAGCAGAAGCGCCTTAGCCCCTGGCGATGGTGTGCCAGGCAGCATCTAATGAACGGCGAACATCCAGGAAAAAGCACCAGCTGACTTGTGGACCTCTGGGTGCAGCTTCTCAAATGTATTCTGCCTCCGGTATATAAAGATACACTCTTATCACAAACTGTGCTGCTGACAACAGTCAACAAAGCCTCCAGTATGGGACAAATCCAGTGTGGGACAATGTTTTCGAAACAAAGAAAAAATAAAAGGTTTGTTCTAACTCAGAGGTATGAAAATGTTACATACAGAGGTGCGAGTGAAAAGGCATGCTCAGTCACAGGTATAGCATAATGCAACACTGAAGAACATGTTTATGATGCAATATTTAAAACAGAATGAATAAGTAATTGCATAATAGACTGGACTGTAGCTTATTGTGTGAATGAACAGGTGTGGGGGGGGCACCTACCTCCTCAACGGGGAGCCCCTTCAGCTTGGGCAGCGAGCTGGACAGCAGCCCCACCAGGAAGGGCGTGGGGCAGCACACGATGTCCACCATGGAGGAGGGCAGCACGGGGATGAAGGTGTGCTGCCAAGAGAAGGGGTAGAGGAGAGCCGCCACCGCGTGCACGCAGCTGGACAGCGTGCTGGGGGGGGGGCAGAGACACAAGGCGGAGCAGCCAGTGAGAAACTGCACCAACACTGCAGCTCATTAGATTGCTGTTATACGCAAATTACACAACCATGTCTAGTAAGGTTAATAGGGTTTAGCTCAAAAATTTCTTGAACCCATCATAGACTGACATCACTGAAGCGTCAATGAAACAGCTGTGTGAAAACACACACAAATCGTCCTCTTTTATATGAAATCTCTTTTACACACGAGAGAAAACAGCTTGATGCCTTGATCTGAATCACAAAGCAGATTAATATTAACAATGCACCATTCCCTTTAGTTTGGAGTCAGCAAACAAAGGAAGGGAAAAAACAATGGCGACTACAATCTACAGGTGGTGTATTTTAAAGCAGTCTAACAAACCGGCCTCGAAAAGTGCCCTTCCCATGACGTGCTGTTGGTTGGGGTCAAATCAACCCCGCCCCAAAAAAAGGCATCCCACATTGTAACGATTGTTCAGTGAAACCAAAATAATCAACCTAAGGGTTCCTTAAAAAGTCCAGACTCTCACATTGCCTGGGTAAAGGGTGAGACACAAGGTGTTACCCCGCAGTACGTAAGCATTCCACTATTTCTGGATAGCTAAGTCATAACTCTTTTCCAACTAGCACTTAGCGTGTATAAATGTGCCCCATTTGGTTACAGCATCACACGGACATGGCTACAGCAACAGCAGAGCGTAACCTAAACCCCCCAACATACATGCATAGCACTTTTGCTTTCTCACGATACCCAGTGCATATAAATAGCAACAGGGTGAAGGATCAGCCTGCAACCATAATAACGGGTGTCACAGTGCTGGCTGCAGGCACTGTGGTCTCCCAGCAACAGGCATCCTGCAATGATGCCGGGGCAGCGTGTCCCTGCATACGTGTCCGACACAGCGCACTCTCCTTTGGGCCACTTGTTCACACTGATGTCTAAGCAAGTGAACCAACATCTTCTTCATAGTTCTACTACATAATGCACCTCCAAGAAAACATCACTCACTAAACATGAGCAGTGAGCTTAAGGAATAATTAAATGCATGTATTAAACACATTTCCAACAATAGACTGTAAAGTAATATTAGATCAAATGACTGAATAACCGACATGGGAAGAGGTCTGCATTTCACACACTGACAGTGACTGCTTTTTGCTGTACTGTTTTCAGCCGCAATGCGAAATTCACAGCTTCCTCCGCTTGGCATGTTAAAACAGGGAGCCAAAGGAGAACAGATCCCAACCTGAGCCACAGGTTAGTTAAACTGCAGATGTCACTGGAAACGGCACACGCAAGCCTTGAGGGCGACCTGATGGGGAGGAAGAAATTCCATGAAATCCAAATCCCCCATTAGACAGAGAAGCTACCAGAATTTGTGAGAAGAACAACCACTGATTTGTGGAGGAGACCGTAAGAACAGGGATTCAACTGTATGAGACTGGGCCTCCACGAGCGTGACAGATCGGGAATCAGGAGGGCAACTATTCAGCGGGATTAGTGGACACAGTGTGGAGATGCAGAGTTAGAGGGTCAAGCTGGGGATCATCATGAAAGCGGGGGGGGCCTGCAAGAGGACAGCAGTGCAGAGGATTCAAGTCAGCGCTGCCATCAGGGCAGCACGTGGCCAGGCAAAGGGCTTCCTCAGCCAGGAGGGACGCTGGGAACTGGGAAGCTGAGTCACTGCTCAGTGCTAGTCGATTTACAGTCACTGATAATAAGGGATAATAAACTGTGTTTTTCATGTTACGGCATGCTGTCCTCAGCATACAGGGTCAAGTCGGGTTTATTGGAGAAGGCTGTCCCTCCCACAGTGCCGCTGTTAAGCTCCTGCAGGGGTGATTGCCCAGCTGGACGCCCAGAGAGCCATCTGCATGTCTCCTGATTAACACCCTCATTTCACGCCGGATGTGCTGCTCACATGTTTGTCATATTTGAAGGTTTGATTTCACAGCATGCTGGAAGAACAGAAAAGCAGCGTTGGAGGAGGGGCATTTCTGAACAGCAGAATACAAGCTAAGTTAATCTATAACTTACTGATGTATGTAAACGTGCTGCCTGGCATCACCAAAGCATCACAAAAGAATTAGATGCAGCAAGCAAAGGCACAATCAGCTGCCTGTATTACCAAGTCATGTCTACAATCGCACCCTGCATCTGTACAGGCAGCAGCTTTACATGTTTACATAAATATGATCAAAGTTAATCTTTCCCTAACTGTCTGAGAATTCAATGATACAAGTTGCAAGAAAACAACTCCGGATGCATCATCAATGCATGTTACCAGTTAGTGATTGGTTGGTAACAGTCTTGTATACGCAGGTCAGATCTGCGTTTTGGCAGCGAACGGCGCTGATACTGTGTCATAGGAAAAAGTCATCAGTATGCTTCAGTGAAACAGGATAACAAAGTAATACCAGGTGGATCAGGGACTTTCATTTATTAACCCAGACATTCCCACACAGGTAGGGGGATTCCCAAAGCGGTAGAGTCGGGGTCATCGTCAATGAAAACTAAAATTAAAAGTTCAAGAAAACTATTTCAAACTGAAATAAAATATACAAAAATGAAATTAAAAAACGAAACTAAATACATACATTTTATAAGCAAATGTTAAAAATTCCTTTACTGTTTTTAGTACAATTTAGCTAAAGTAATGATGTTTACTTTTAATGATCACCAATAATACCTGGAACACATTTTTCCCATTTTGAGGAAATTATTGCATAATTCACCCTGTATTCCAGTAAAGAACACACTCTATGACTTTCAGACTATTCTTAGATATTAAATTACTGAAACTTTAGGTGAAACTAAAATATATAAAAACTACAATGAATGATGTCTTTAAAATTAAAACTAAACTGGATTTCAAATGAATATTGAAAATAATTAAACCTATGTGAAGTTTTGGTCTGGCTCTTTCCAGAAGCCTAAAGTAAATTCTGGGGTAAATAAGTCGAAGCTTGTGAGCCGCGGTCGTTCCCATGGTATAGTTTTCATGGGAAAGGTGTAAAGGAGCGCTGTCTTCTTTCAGTACCTGTGTCAAAGGATCCTTTCTGTTCCTGCGTGACACCGGAAATAAGCATGTTCAGGCACATACAGAGTAAATAAGGAGCAAAAGAATATAGTACTGGCCAAGAGGCATTTGCCTTTCGCTGGTAACCTACAGAAAAAAATCATTGTTTTACTTAAGACATTAGCCATTTAGGTCATGTGGCATATGAGTGAATTTCTAAATACATCCTGTCAAACATCCCTTTGGAGGGGTTGAAAGGAAGTAGATGTTTAGCAGTTTGCGGCAAAGCTTACATGACGAGCTTCGCTGACGCATTCTGCAGGCTCGATGTTAGCCAGTTAGGAAACACTAATTGGTTTTATCAGTTAATTTTCCAAGCAGCTGTTCCCAGAGTGATGAGGGAAACTCTCAAGACACGGACGTTGCCGTAAAGCGTGCATCCTGAAAGGACAAGGCCAATGCAAGAAGCCTGTATGCTAGAGTTATTTACGCCGAATTCATGTCTACAAAGATCATCATAGACGATAAATAGCTGCTTAGTTGACAACATCACTTGCATCCCCGCCATCATTGTTTGGAAACATGAAATGGCAAACGCTGCACCATGCCCATCGCCACCCATCAAATAAAAAGGCAGAGCCTCTCAGAGGAGTGACGCTACAGACATCAGAAGTACATATGGCCCTACCAGCCATGGCCTCACAGTGACAGCAGAGCAAGGAGTCCGAGGGGAGAAATACACAAAGAGGAAACGCATTCTTTCCACATGGCGTCACTGGCCACCCCGGGGCCCCAAACCAATGTTTGTTTAAACCGCCCTCTGCTATTTCAAAAATACACTCTCCAAGAAAGAACCGGAAGCCCATCCCGGAATTCAGCAGCTGCAGCCAATGGCTACGCTGCTGGTCTCTGGGGTCTCCCCAGCCTCGCTGCCCGCTGCCCACCATCTGCTGCACTTAGCTGCGGTTATACATCCCAGCCAATCAGGGAGTTTTGCTCATTTAAATGCAGTTTAAGTATGATGGGTCACAGATTTACAGGTTACAGGTCACTGTGCTAAGCACCTTTATGTAAAATGCTTATGCTCTGGACAACACAACCACAGGAGAAGCTTCGAGAAAAAGATCTTCTTCTGCTCTCCACTAACCAAGGCAACCTTTAGGCACTGGGCTTAGGATAAGAATAGTGGAGAACTGACCATCATTTCTGAGACTCAGGGGCAAATTTACCATAAGGCAAAGGTAGGCAGTCACCTAGACCCCAAAACATGGGGCCATGTCAAGACAGCATTTCCAGAAGTTACATTTATGGTTATAAAATAATATGGCAAATTAAATCACAGCAACATGTCTGATATTTGCATTTTCAGCTACAGTTTTCAGGATAGCCAAAGTTGCCCCCCCCTCATTCCGGTTGTAATGGAGTGTTCCTACTTTGAGACGTCACACTGGAGTCCAGTGGTGATGGTTGTTTCATTGCTGAATGAACCGGCACAAAGTAGTCTAACAGCGCAAAGATACAAGACTAGCATTACATCTCCCTTGTCTTTGATACTATCCCACTAGAGTGGTAGACAAATTGTGAAAAAATACATTGACAGAACACAGTTAAACAAATGTATGCAGAAATTCAAGATTAACTTTAGCCTAAGGGGCAGTATAAGACATAGCCTATCCTAGGCCAGAGCCTAGAGCCACATAAAAGATGGAACGGTTAAACTTCATAAATCTGGCCAATGGATCCACCGGTGCAAATACCTCCCCTCCCCCCGACAGGCGAATTTTACTGACAACACTCCCACCCCCTAATCCCTGATCAGTAAGTTTTACCACTGGCACCCCACGCATTGATTAGCAGATTGATGTTGCATCAATTTTAATTCTCTCTCATGTCTTTCGGCTCCAAAAAAATAGCTGGAATGCCCTTAGTCTGCCCCTGCTGAGACTCCATGTGTGAATGTTCTTATGGGCATTTACCACAGGACTGAAACATGCTTTGGCTTCTCTCTGATAAGGCGCCCCTTTAAGGACAGGTCTCTGATCTCTGATAAGGTGCCCCTTTAAGGACAGGTCTCTGATCTCTGATAAGGTGCCCCTTTAAGGACAG
>JAODKC010000009.1:23458740-23472664 GCA_026777985.1 Mormyrops attenuatus | reverse complement strand
TTGCACCCCACAATCGTTGGGTTTTATTTTTGTGCATCGCTTTCGTGTCCATTTTCCGCGGCCCCCCCCCCCCCCCCACCCGCTACTCTGTAATACACACTGTCATGCCAACCTTGGGGACCCTCCTCGACCGGCGCGATGACAGCGTGTCACTGGTGCCGCTCAACCCGTCGTCGAGCAGAACACAGGAGGATGACGACAAGCTGAGCCGAGGCAGGAGTAGCACGTCGTCGTGGCTGTGCCGCTTGGACAGGCGAGAGGGGCGGTGGCACTTCCTGTCCGCAGGACCCGGGAGGTGCAGGGATTGGCTGCTGGGCTTGGAGGGCAGCTGGGGGTGGCACAGCAACTTACACACACAGTCAAGACTGATCTGTACACTATATCGCACTACAGTGCACTGTGGAGTCAGAGCACACATAGCGGTAAAATCAACAAAATAGTGTAACGCAGTTTTTGGAGTCTCAGCCTTAACTATCTTTAACATAGCAGCCCCAGACTCTCAGGTTGCTGGCTGGCCAAGTTCCACTCTCCAGGGAACCATGAGGGATCTTCTTACCAACTCAAAATATACGGCTGCTCCATCAACAGTAACAAATTACCTGAGGAGGTGCACAGAATGTGCCGTCCTGTGAGGTCCACGTCCTGCTGAGAGGGTCCCAGCACCTCTCCGGGAGCAGTCTTGACTTTCGGCCAGCCGCCCGGCCCTTCAGGTCCACATCCTCGTAGGGGTTTTCTTTGTGAGACTCTGCGGGAAGACAGGGGCATGAGAAGACCTGCCACAGATAGGAATCCTCATCTCTGAAGGAGGTGTTCTGAGGTATTTGCATGTGTGAGTGAGAGTCACGTATAAAAAAGGGAGATGAAAAGCAAGAGAGGAATTGCACTTTTTGCATTAAATAATTATAAGATCTGGGCCTGAGTCTTGGATGCATCATGCTGCAGATGAATCTTTAGAGGAATAAGGCATCCAAGAGTTTCTGAAAAGAGTCCCTTCTGGGAAATGGCCTTGACAAAGACTCTCCAGCCAGGACCCTGGGCCACTGATGAGTCACTGTGAGAGCATGCAGGGTGTCAGGGCTGGAAATCTATCTGTCCAGCATACATGTGCAAAACCTAGCAAGGAAGTGGCAATAGTACAACGTTGTCGAAGTTTAGATTAACAAAGGAAACATGTCGCCAAGCGACTGTTACTCAGATAGGCGAGTACCTGAAGACAGAAAAAGGAAAAACCTCACATGGCTGACAAACACATTCACTTGGGGAAAAAAGCTGGACATGTTGGAATCCCTGTTCCACAACAACCACTGGTCTAATGAAGCATATTATGAATGGGTCAAAGGTCTCTGAGAAAGTTACCAAAGTTTACAATGTGAAATACAGAGCTGAGACATTCTGAAAGCAATGTGTGAAACAGCAGTGACCAGAAAATCACGGAAAGGATTTTTGGTTTGGCTTCAAGTTTCGATGAGGGAATGAGATAGAACATCTAGGCTTTTAAAACAGTAACTTATGGACTCAAAGAGAAGAAATCATGCTGCACTGTGTCACATTTGTTTTTTTTTTTACAAACACACACACACATCCCCTCTATGAAGTGTCACCTTACGGTGATGGAGGGGTTAGTATGTCCCAGTGACCCTAGTAGTTATGTTGTTAGGGGCAATCGTCCCTAATAGGCTCTCCTAAGACAAATAAGTCCTAAGAGGGGGTTCAGACTGAATGCAATTCAAATGATCCTTATGAAGAATAAAAACAAGGAACCAGAAGATGCTCACCAACAAGCTCCTCCCCCAGGCCTGGCTCCAAGGCAGGGCCCCAGTATCCCTTTTCTGGGTGAGGAGCTTGTTGGTGAGCACCTGATGATCGGACCTTCATCCATGGGGCCCAACCCAGTGGTGGACACATCTAGTAAACTGAGTCATCAGACTAAAGAAATAGGCCTTCTGGGCTTGGTTAGCTTTGGGGCTTCGGAGGCAACTGACAGGTACCAGCAGGCTAAGCACAGGGCTTTAGCAGCTGGCAGGCTAAGTGCAGTGCAGCTTTAGCAGCTGGTAGGCTAAGTGCAGTGCAGCTTTAGCAGTTGGCAGGCTAAGTGCAGTGCAGCTTTAGCAGCTGGCAGGCTAAGTGCAGTGCAGCTTTAGCAGCTGGCAGGCTAAGTGCAGTGCAGCTTTAGCAGCTGGTAGGATAAGTGCAGCGCAGCTTTAGCAGTTTCGGAAGCAAAAATTTGGGTGTGGGAGGAATTTGGTGAGGCCGTGGAAAATCATTTTGATCGATTCTGGTAAGCTATAAGGCAACTCAGGAGGGTGAAGCAGGGCTTAGCCCATGCTGTTTACAGCAAGGATGGAGTGCTGTTGACCTCAATTGGGGATATAGTTGGGTGGTGGAAGGAGAACTGCTGAATCCCACTGGCATACCTTCCTTGGAGGAAGTGGAGTTGGAGGACTCAGAGGAGGACTTTCATATCGTGAAGGTGGAATTCTCTGAGGTAGGCAAAAAACTCTCCAGTGCTAAGGCTTGGGAGGTAGAGAAGACTCGCCTTATGTTCTTAAAGGTTCTGGATGACAATGGGCTATCTCTACAACAACTCTACAACATTCCGTGGAGGTCAGGGACAATGCCAGTCCAGAGGCCTGATTTGGACAGGGGTGGATGTTCAAATCTTTAATAAAGGGAACCGAGATGTGTGTTCCAGCCAGTGTGCGAAATACCCATCAATATTCGGGGGGGGGTCCCCATCTCCCTATTGTTGCGCAATACCGATGTTGAGACCCCCTTAAAATCGGGGGTGTCGGATCCCCCCGTATTTCGCACACTGGTTCCAGCCTCCCTGGGAGCTTGTGCCAGGGTACTGGAGGTCCATCCAAGGGCTGAACCTTGGATCCAGGAGGAACAATGCGGAGCAGCTGTTTACCCCCCCAAAACTACTAGAGGGTTCATGGGAGTTTGCCCAACTAATAGAAATGTGTTTTGTGGACTTGGAAAATGTATACGACCGTGTTCCTCAGGGGGTCCTGTGGTGGGGGTGCAGGCCCACGGCTACACACCATTAAGTTTCTGTATAACTGGAGTGAGTGCTTGGTTCGCATCGCCAGTAATAAGTCAGACTTGTTCCTGCTGGATGCTGGACTCTATCAGGGCTGCCCTTTTTCACCAAATTCTGTTCATAACTTTTATGGACAAAATGTTTAGTTGCAGCCAAGAGGTGGAGGGTGTCCAATTCAGTGACCTCAGAATCACATCCTTGCTTTTAACAGATGATGTGGTCCTGTTGCCTTCATTGAGCTGCAGCCTCCATCATGCACTGGGGCTGTTTGCAGCTAAGAGTGAAGCACCCAGATTGAAGACCAGCACCTCCAAGTCTGAAACCATGATTCTCAAATGAAAAAGGGTAGAGTACTTCCTCCAGGACAGAGATGAGTTACTGCCTCAAGCAAAAGAGCAGGGTCTTGTTCATGAAGGAGGAAGGAATGGAGAAGGAGACTGACAGGTGAGATTGTGGATAAAGTGGTGAATTTGAGCTTCCTCCACAGAGTGTCCAGGCTCAGTCTTAGAGATAGGGTGAAGACTTTGGAGGGGGGGGGGGTCAATGTAGAGCCACTGCTCCTCTGTATCAAAAGGAAAATCTGAGATGGTTTGGGCATCTGTCTAGGATGACTGCTGGATGCCGTGCTGGAGAGGTACTTCGGGCATGTCCAGCCGGGAGGAGACCCCAGGGCTGGGAGGAGACCACAGGGCTGGGAGGAGACCCCAGGGCCGGGAGAAGACACCACGGCCGGGCGGAGACCCCAGGTCCTGGAGGAGACCCCAGGGCCGGGAGAAGACCCCAGGGCATACCCAGGATACAGATTTCCCAAATTGCTCACACAGGTGAATGCAAGTTTGGGATCAGAGCACAGTGTCTAACAGAATCTAGGGCCCTTGGAACAATTGGGGCTTAAGGACCAATGGTGACATTTGCCTGCCATTGGCTTTGAATTTAGGTTAAAACAAGTGCTAACCAGCAGAGCCCCAGACTGCCCCCAATGAAAGATACAGCTTGTGTCTTTATCACCACACTTCTCATACTTTTCTGTTAGGCCACTATTTCTGCTTACCTGTTGAGCATACCTAAAAACATTTTCCAGCATTTTCTTGCAAGCGTGAAGCAATTTGCATGAATCATTATCCAACTATTTTGATAAACAGGAGTGGCAAAATGGATCTGAGATAGCAGCCTTAACAAACATAAATTACCTCAACATAAATTTGTGCTGTTCATTGATAAGCACAACAGAAATATCACATTAACTGTGAAGTTATACTACCATTTTCATGCTTCTTGACACAGAGGACTGCGCAGGCCCAAGAGCAGGAGTAATTTGGAAAGGGGGCGACAGAAATTACAGAGGGGACTCAATACTGTGGCAAGTGGGCGTGACAAACCGAGACAAAAACACTGTGATACCGCTCAGATAGAGTTTGCTCTTTATTTTGCTTTGTTAAAGGCAAACAGCGACAAACACAGGTATATTACAACAACTGTATTACATCAAGAGAGAACAGCAAGGCTATCAATTTAGCTGAAGGTAAGTACTTTACTAGGTGCGTAAGCATCAACTGATATTTCTGTTCGCTAAAAATCCTCACTCAGTGAAAGTTCACTCAACAAATCTAGTTTTCATCATACATGAAACTACACAGAAAAAAGACATAAAAGTACAGTAAAATCTGATTTCCTCTCTATTGCTCTGCGGTGCTGGGCAATGCTTACGCGTCACCATGAGGACTCATCATCGCCCAGTCTGGGGAGTAAACTGGTGTGGAGGACTTTGGTCGCTCAGCTGAGTCTGTGTTCTGATTTGCATACACAACCACCATTTGCCCTGTTAATGAAGAGTACAACCACCCACTCCAATATGGACCTGATTCAGAACTAGACAGTTTTTTTAAAGTGTAGCATTGTAGTAGATAAACTGGAATGCAAAAAATGAGGGAGCACAGCATGACAACTGAGGGGGCAATGCTTCACTGTGCCCCCCCCATGGCACCGGGTCTGAATGCTCCAGTACTGAGTACTGAGTTATAGTATTCTACTTCATATCATTCACACTGCAAAGGAAACTTAACAAGGCCAAGGTGACCCTACAGTGTACTACAATAACTTTGCAATGAAACTCTTTAATGACAATCTTCTGGAGAAATGGTACATTTCCATGGCTCCTGGGGCAATTGTAGGTACAAATTAAAGGATCTGGTTACAAAAAGTCAAATAACCCATTTGGGGGCACACCTACCCAGCATGCAGTGCAGCTATGGAATGCTGTTTCACTGCTTTTGAATGCATCATTCCATAAGATACTTGTGGGCTGACTTATACCAGAAATGCTACAAATAGTCTGAAATATCACCGCTAAGTACTGTAAACATAAAACTGCAGCCAAAAACAAGAGTCACATTCAGATCTCATAACGATCTAAATATGTCAGATAATCCAGCACTGAGCCATTCCTGAAGAATTGTATAGCACAAAAAACATGTTGTTGAATGAGATTATCATTCAGCATTATGCACTAGCCAAGCCATAAAAATGAAGCAGTTAAGATTAAGCACTTTGCTCAGGGGTATTGCAGAAATTTTCCTCCGACAGTCTATCATTGCTTCTCAAATTGCATGGCCCAAATTCACATGAGCATTATATGGTTCAGATGAGCAAAAACTCTCGTGGAGCCATAGAGGATACTTAGATGAAAACTGCTTCATCTGTTTATCTGCAGGAATAATCTTTGTGGGGAATTCCATCTCTTATTACACTGTGCTGCTTCACTGAAGCAATGAACGCTGTCAGCTAAAGCTGATGTCATATGGTTTAACCTGAAGAAGGCTCTCCTTGAGAAAGCCTACGGTCACAACGACAGTTGGACCTGATGATGAGTGCAGCAGAAAAGACCACTGCTGTCAGTGCATTTCTGTTGACCTCCTGGACAAACTGTAGCACTGAGCTCTTCTGGCTTTACATTCACAAACCTGAAATACAAGCAATGTTCATGCTGTCTGAAACATTGAGGACAAAGGAATATATCAAGACCGTGCTCCAAGACAACAATGCTCAGCTGCTCTAATAACAGAAAGTATCAGCACAGGCATCTTGGAAAGCACCAGTGATGACTGACATGCTGGTAGCTCTCTTTTCCTGCATTCACCTTCCACCTGCTTACACAATCCAGCATCACAGTCCCAGGAAGCACAGGTCACCAGGCAGAGGGCACCCGGACAGGATGCTGCTCCTCTGCTATCTTATTATTAGACCATAAAACAGCTGTGTTCAGTGATGCATCACTTAATATATAATGATTACTCATATAAGGATATAAACGTCTCACAACTTGACAGCCAGATTTTTCCCCAGTTTCCAGTAGATTTATTTTTACTTTAAGCCAAACTTTAATAATCAGAGGGCCACATGCAGTACACAAATGGCTTCAAATTGGTACATTCCACAGCTGAAATCATCTCCTGGTGTCATTCATGTTTACAGTATAGACTTGGGGTTGGCTGGATTAGAAAGTGATTCATTATTAGAGTCCTGGAAGAGAAATATCCTGTTGTGTCCATAAACTGCTATCAGAGGAGGCTTGGCCAAGAAGATAGATAGAAGTCAGCACCATATTCCAGTCTTACAAACTCCATCAGCAGCAAAACACAAACAGGGGCTACATATTCAGCAGCATTCATCATTTCCACACCTTATGCCACATGCACCACCCCTGCACTCCACTTATCCCCTACCTGCCATCTCCTACTATCCTTTTTGTGATGAACATGTCTACACACAGCTTCTTGCCCACATAACTGATCCATGGTCAGTCTTGGATTAGCTCTCTACATATGTGGTTCCACGTGAAGGTCCCCTTGATGACGATAAAGCTCTTCCCAGCTTCATTTTGCTTTTTGGTAGAAAGGAATCCATGTCATAAAAAAAGCCAGTCCCGCGGGACCGACCAGTCTAGAACACAGCTATGTGAACTACATCCACAGCGAGGGCTTCATGCGTCACTGAAATCAGCTGGATCCGCAGGAGCCTAGTGGGTCACATACTTCCTTAAAACCCTTACAGAGAGCCTTCAGCAAGAATTAAGCCATCATATAGGTGATTTATATGGGAATGCAGTGCATAAATCTGTCCTGTAAGATTCAAGGGAGCTGTCACAACTCTGCCGTTTTGTTTAATCTAACGAGGTTTTATTTCAGAAAGACAGAATTTTAGACTGGAAAGAGCTGCCATCAAACAGCTGGGCAAACTACGCATAATTAGCCAAACTGACCACACTGTAATGTGATATCTGTAAAAAAAAAAAAAAGATTATATTTTTGCTTTTCCAAACCTCAAAATGATTTAAACATGAAAAGTGAACTCAATGAAAGCTAACAAATACCTCCCTGAAAATGGAAGAGCAAACATTAGGCAGCCTGAAAGTTTCATGTTGACATTCTCTGCTAAATCGATGAATCGCACAGCAAACAGTGTAAAGAAGATGTGTGTGATTTTGATTAGAAGAAAACATGAGATGGTGAGGATGGTTTTTAATTCAGACGTAGCCCGTGATCTGCATGCACTCCACACACAGGAATAGCATGATTTCCTCAACAACAAAGCCACATGCCAGGCATTGTCATTCAAGCCATCCCAATGTACTTCCAGGCTGCAGCCAAGTCCCTGGAGTTTGCCAACATTAAGTATTTTCACTTGTGTAAGAAATGTTGCTGGTATGTTAAATGCTGCAGGGACTGTGAAACCACTCGAGGTGTTTATCGTCCCTGGGTATTACTGCAGAAAAGGACTATCCTTGCCTTGTAACAGAGGCATCACCGCCTTGGCCACAGACGGCTTACTAACCTACGATGTCCTCGTAGGCGTTCTCCTCGAAGGCGCTCTTGAAGCCGGGTCGGCTACAGGTGTCCAGGTAGGTGGTGCCGTTCTCTGTGGGTGAGGAGGGGTATGAGGACAGGAGGCTGCCTGTGTCCTCTGATTCACACGACTCTCTGAGCCACGACGATGCACGACCATGTCAGCCAAGAGAAAAACAAGCAGAGGAGAGAGTGACTGCCAAGAAGATGCATAGGGCCTAGAGGTCACATGGTGCAGAGAGGTCTGGATGAGTCTCCTTCGTTCATGAAATTCTGCAAGGTGCCCTCTTTGCTAAGAAGGACCAACAGCGCAGGTCAGAGCTACTTCAGACTTCTGGAGAAGCCTAAAATACCTCTTTAGTACTTAAGGCTCTCATCTATAATGCATTATAGAGACATTCATAGTGCATTAAAGACATGGGCGTTGCCGCCATTAAATCGTGTCCCCCTCAAATTTCATAATTATTCGTTTGGACCCCCCCACGATTAACATAAAATATTAGTTCACCGCCAGTGTGTCCCCCCACTTTCAAAATGCTTCTGACACCCCTGATTAAAAAGCATCCATAATGCCTTATGGTGGTCAGTATAAGAATTAAGAATCTTTGTAACGTACTAAGAAGGTATCTATAGTGCATTATAGATGAGAGCTTCATTGGGGCTTATGAAGTACTATAATCAACACTATAATGCCTGATGACTGTCAATAGAAGATGCTGTAATACTTTATTAATTCTTATACTGAGCATTGTAATATATTATAGATGCTTTGTAAAGCATTATGAAAGTTTCTATAATGCGTTATAGATGAGAAATTCAGGTAAAGTGTACTTTAGTTTTTGGTGACATTGAAAAAATTTAAGCCAAGAGCAAGATAAAAAGTCTGGATATCTCATTATGCAAATATAAAATAATGCTCTAATGTTCACCTTATTAGAAGCAAATGTCCTCTTTGGTTACACTGAGCAAAACCTTGCACATTTCATTGTCATATGAGTGCATTACAAAAGCATGTCTCACAGCTGAGGGAGCAGGAAGAGACATAAATGAGTCCAAAGAGACTCAGGTTCACCGTTGGGACAGTTCAATACCATAAGGCATCTAGAACATGTCCTCACTCCAGCAGAAGAGGGCACATGTTAAACCACCTAAATAGTGCAAAACAGCTACACTTTCTGACCTACAGCTACAAACCTATGTTGTTCATTTTTGTATTGAAGCAGAATACTTACAAGAGCCTGTAAACCATTTGGCATTTGAAAATTTAGCAATCAAATCCAACACACTGTGGCTCTTTGATGTTTTGTAAAAGGATTCCCTATATTTTATGGCTTTGAGTGGGAACCGTAAAAATACATACAGTAGCATCTAGTGATAAACATTACTGTACAAGTGCTTAATTTATTTTTAACAAAATGCTTTTAAATCTCATTAATCACCCACAATCCTCTCCATTATTTAATAATGTATCCCTTTAGACTGGTCATTAACTTCAAATGACATTTAAACAGAGACTGACAATTGATGGCTATATGAAGATAAAGCTAAATCAAGACACAAAAGAACACTGCGGTATAATTGTAATATATAATTGTATTATAATTGAAAAACAAAGCCTGCTCTCACACATGACACCAGAACAGCCAATACCTGACCAGTTACCATCAACCTTGAGATGTGACTGATGTGTTTGCAGATCTGAGAACAATAAATGATCCGTCTATCTGACAAACTTGTACAGGCAAAGTAAGTGAGTAACCAGATCCACACATTTCCCAGTGTGAGAATTGACATGGGAATGAACTGCCAGGAATGAGGCACTATACCAGGAAAGCTGGACAAAGTTACTCAAACATCTCTCATTATCAATTATTAATTATTAATATCTGGGGACCGCGTGCTGGGATCTCACCTGTCTGGGGCCCTCCTGTTGCGGCTGCCATCTGTGCCTTGTGCCCTGCAGGGTGGCGGGGTGGAGGGAAGAGGGGGCGGGGCCTTAGCACAGCTGCTGGGGGGTAGACCATTGGCTGATAGTGTGGTGCTGTGGCTGCGGTTAGCCTCATACTCGAAGGTGCGCTTGGGTTTGGGCACAGGGTTAACTGACATGCCTTCCCGTGTCTTGGCAGAGGGAATCTCAGTGATCCCGGTATGGGCCAGGTCAGGGCTGGGTTCCTGCTTGGGCTGCACCAGCCTGTCGGGTCCAGGTGTGGAGTCCGTCTCTGCTGTCACCAAGCTGATGCTAGCCCGTTTGCTGAGGTGTGTGGTTTCTGCGTTCTCGGGCCCGCCTATTGTGAAGGATCTGTGGCGCACCCTGTCAGAGGTGTAGCAACTGCTGGGGTACTGCGGCGGGGCCCTTGGGGGGTTCTCCTTCAGCGCCTGCTCGATCTTCTGTATGCGGCTGAGCACGGCCGACGACTCCCTGCGGCTGGTCAGGGAGCGCAGGAGGATCCCCGAGGCCTCGGCCTTGCTGGACCTCTTCTCAAAGTGGCTGAGGCAGCCCGGTTCTGGAGCAGCAGCCTCATCCTCCTTCATCTCTGCGTATGAGCACCCGGAGAAGGGAGTGGACATCCTCCGCAGGCTTTTGATGTCAAAAGTCTTATTGCTGCAGGAGGAGGACAGAACGGTTGGGCATGCCTCCCCCGCCGCCCCCTGCTCGCCCAACTGCCGTTTCTCCAGGCACAGGCTCATTCTAGGAGGCACTACTGTCTGATGCTCCCATACTGACGTTTTACTACGAATGCCAGCAGAGTGAAGGCCAGTGACGGAGCGGCCTAGTGACAGGCTGCGCTGGTGGTGGACGTGAGCCGAGGGCGGCCCTAAAGACAGGCTGCTGCGGAGTTCTGCCCCACCGCGGTCACCCTCCTGCTTGTTGTCCTTCTGCTCCTGGCCGCCGCCTCCTTCACCCACCGGAGCACAGGCGCTCTTAGCCTTCAGAAGTCGCTCCTGAGTGCTAAGGGTGGAGCTGCTGTACAGGCGAATGGTCTTGCCGGCCCAGGCACGCAGGCTGGAGGCCCGACCGTCGGCCGCCTTGAGGGGGCAGCTCTCAGTGCTGTCACTCCGGGGCTGAACCGGCTCCTTCAATTCGGGGAGGATGGGGGGTGGAGATGCCGACTGACACCTGGGACAAAGCAGGAGGGTGATCAGCAGCAGGATTTCCCAGCTCCAGTCACAGAGAAACAGATGAAAAGGATTCACATGTCAACGTTAACTGAAAGCCCCTATCATAAACACCAAGAGCGCAATAAAAAAAAACAACCCAGGTAGATATTCTGCCAAGTAACTGATCATGAAAGACGCTTAAAGCACGTGGAAGAACACCTCTTTTGGAAACGGGTGAATAAGATGGATTCATTCTCAGAAATGACTAAATGTGAAAACACTGACCTCTAATGTAAAACAATCCGTGGAAAAGTACCTCTGCAATTTAACACTGGCAGAATCTAATTAAAAGTCAGAGCCAAAGAAAATATAAATCTTTGGTAAAAAAAAAAATGAATGTTTGGATTTTTCCATGTAATATAATTATGTGGGTAGAACATATGCAGACCCCACTCATGAAACTACTGAACACAAGAAGAAAAGACTCTCATTTCACACCACTGAATCAACCCAAGCGACACTTTCATGAGAGCTTCTGAGGACAGTACATGCGTGTTAGCAAATTTTAATCTTGTTGAGCAGTTAAAACTATTACGCAGAACAATTGCCAAAATGAAATGCCTTGAGATTCTGGTCTGGTTACCTCCAGGGACTTAAACAATCAACCTTCAGGAGTTCAAGCCCTTAACCACTACCACTCCTTAGAATAACAACCCAAAACTGTCTGTCCGCCCCACAGTCAGGTTGCCCTTGGCAATGGACCAAAGCATAGACCAAAACTGAATCCTAAGAGAAAGACATAGATATTCTCACCTAGAATGGAATCGCTACCACCTTCCACTCTTCCAAGGAACCGTAGCACTGCAATGCTCCATCTGAATACTAGACTGAAGCACGCAAACTGTTGTGGCAAGAATAGTGAGAGCAATACTGAAGCTAAGCAGAATCCAACAAGATGATCCAGAGTGCAGGTTGGGACAAATAACGACACACCCCCACATGATGCGACTAAGGGCAAAAACTGGAAGGGGCGGGATGGGGGTGGGATAAAGACCAGCACCTGGATACCTCAAAGCGCTGGCCGGCTGTGTGTATGAATGTGTGTGTAGCCATGCGTGCACCACAGGAGGGAATCTGTATAGAAAGCCCCCCCACGGCCTCAGAAGAATGGGAGAGCATTCATGCTGAATGTCAGGATTTTAACCCCTCTTATATGCTATATTGTTATTTCAGCTGAAGTCATTACAGGCATTCTGCCATATTGTACAGATACTATCAACAAATTAGACATATTGCATAACAGTAATAAGACTCTACATTCAGAAGACAATGTATTTGTGTCTATTTAGCTTAGATATTGTATTTGAAATCAATAATAATACTTCCTCATGTTAACTAGATGTATTTGTAAAATTGTGGTCATTTGAAAAGAGGATCATTCAATTTTCCAAACATGATTGCCTAAGGTATATCAAGCAGAAAACATAATTTTTATTTAATTCATTAAGTACCAGGCAGAGTGACAGTGAATAAATTCAGCTCTTACCATACACTTCCCTGGAGAACCGCCTTTGAAGCCTGTAAGGCGTTTTATGACCTGGCATCATGAGACCCTGACCATGAGCCCTTCCCAGGAACCACACCCTGTGTTGTGCTGCTAAAATGCCAATCTGTTATTTTCGATCCCCACCACAGCTGTAATAAACCAATAAGTATTTACACCCCTGCAACAAAATATAATGCCCCCTTATATAACATGGTTCGGTTTGATGTCCAGGGCAAGTCAAACAAATTCCCTGGAGGCTAAACAAGCCCTCCCTGTGCCAAAAGTAGGACCCCAAAGTAGTCAAGCAAAAGTTGAAAATGTAAAATGAAAAAAAAAATAGGATACGGAAATATTTTATTTAGCATATTAGAAACAGACCACAGTATTCAACAACGGTACTAAAATAATGTGCTTGTATGAACCATTCCAGTGGATCTATTTCTAATTACAACCAGGGCTGTACTATATATCCAGCAGACCCACATGCCATCCTTATGAAGTTGCCCAAATCAAAATTCAATCCGCCATAGAATAACAGAGCACTTTTAAAAATACCCCCTGGACAAGCCTTGGCCTTAATGGTTCCAACAGCCATAAAAGAAATCTGTTAGATTCCTTGCGAGTTCCTGAATGCCAAATCAAGCAAGTGCGGGACCCCTCCAAGCTGCTGAGCCAGATTCGGACCCGTGGGCTCCAGCAATCCTGGACAGGCCAAGAAAAAAATATGAGCCCAGCAGAGACTCCAGCCGCGTAAAGCGAGGTGCTAATCGCACAGCGGCCCGCTGACACACTGGAGCACTGTACAGAGGGAAACTCAGGACAATTCCAAGGCCCCCTGAGTGACAGGGGCCCCAAAAATTTGTAACATAATTGGATTGGTCTGGATTGGGGGCCCAATATGTTATGCTTTCATGAGGCCCAAAATCTGTAGCAGGCCCCTGCTCAGACATGAAGCTCCAGGCCAGGACCACTCTCTAGAACAGCCCAAAAGGTAGGGTTGCCAACTGTCACGCATCCCGCGTGACACTCACATCTTCAAACTCCCGCACTCACGCAAGAAATCTTACAGCAAATGTATATTATTCCATTTTTAACCTAAAATTAACTACAGCAAAAGTGCTGGGGTAGTTTGCAAATACCATTTACAATGTAATAAAACTGTTACGTACATGATAATGTGTGTGCAGACCTGTCTCGAATCGAAAATCTCACGCCAGCCAGCTGACCAAAGTTGGCAGCCTTGAAAAGGCAGGCACTCTGCGTCATTGAGATCAAACAGAGCACAGGTCACCCTCTTCGCTCCGTCACCCCGCCCCCCGCCGCGGCGGGGGGGGGCCCGCGGGGGGGCGCGCGGGGCGGGGGGGGGCGGGCGCGGGGGGGGGGGGGGGGGGGGGG
>JAODKC010000009.1:23428116-23455470 GCA_026777985.1 Mormyrops attenuatus | reverse complement strand
ATAGGGGTATTAACAAACTGAGTAAAAAAACAATCCTGCACTAATTCCACCATCTCAAGTTCATTTACAGAAGAGCCGATGTCCCACTGTATCCCAGGTAAATTAAAATCACATAATATCATCTCGTGGCTACCTCATCAATTTAAGCAAAATTGACACTTTGACATGTGGGTTTAAAACAAATTTGACAGCAGAGGCCAGAAGTCAGTCTGCAGACAGCCCAATGTCGCCCATTGCCTCCTCTGTTCATCTTTCACGTTTGCAGTGAGGAGCCAGTGAGCGGGAGCCACACGAAGAGCCTTTCGGAGAAGAATGCCGATAGCGTCCAGCTCTGTCTGAATGGGATGACTAACATAAACAGACAGAGCTGCCTTCTTCTCTCACACACCACAGTGTACTTTTTCCCATGGATGCAATGAAAAGCCTCTGAAAACACCTGGCTGTATTTTTATACCATGCAGTAGAGAGCTTTGTGCTTAAAACTCACAACCCTGAAACATAATATAATGGTGACATCCCCCTTCTGATACTGACAAAGTCACTAATGTGGAAACAGACATTAATCAAAAATAGCACTGCGGCGAATTCATGCGCGCAGCCTTATGGTTTTGAGGTGAACATAGAGTAACTGATATATTCAAGTTTCTCTCTTTCTCTCACTCATTCTCTCTCCTTCCTTCCTTCCTCCCTTCCTTACTTCCACCCATTCTCATGACATCTTCATAAATAATTCCCCCTCTTGCTCATGTCTTTAGTTTCTTTGCTACCATTGAGCCAAAGGGCTCAAAAGTCAGGTCTCAAGATGTTTGCCAGGAGGAGATTCTTTTGTCATCCATCCATCCATTATCTACCGCTGTTCCGGGTCGGGTCGCGGGGGCAGAAGTCTAAGCAGAGAAACCCAGACTTCCCTCTCCCCGGCCACTTCGTCCAGCTCCTCTGGGGTAATCCCGAGGCGTTCCCAGGCCAGCCATTCTTTTGTCATCATTTATTTAATTTTATTTCTCTTTATACTGAAGATCTCTTCTTCTTTGCATGAAGGTCAGCATGAATCCTTAGGGTCACAGTTGGAGGGGGTGGTGGAGCCGAAAGGCTCCTTGTTTACAGGAAGTTGTCTATAGTGGCTGAACAAGTGCTGAGGCTGATCTCTACAGAGACACAGGGAGGGAAGCCACATTCCATCTGTCAGCAATTTCCTGTTTCGGTGAACCACTACAACACAAGTCTCCAACTTCGTCAAATATCCTACCTGCCAGTTTCCTTAGCATCTATATATTTATTTATTTATTAATCAATTTGGCAGCCAATACAAGTAGATTATGTAACACAAGTGACAAGTGCTTATGATAAGGAGGTCAACAAAAGCAAGTACTGACTATCCCCGACTTACAATCTATGCAACGTACAACAACTCACACATATGATGGAAGTTCAAATAATTAATTAATTAACAATTAAGTAAATGCACATAAAAATAAATTTCAGCCATGCATACGCCCAACAGTGCTACGCTACCAAGGGCACGTTGTACACTGTACAATAGTTGCCA
Organism: Mormyrops attenuatus; assembly: GCA_026777985.1. Classification (NCBI taxonomy): domain Eukaryota; kingdom Metazoa; phylum Chordata; class Actinopteri; order Osteoglossiformes; family Mormyridae; genus Mormyrops; species Mormyrops attenuatus. The sequence goes on along the minus strand of JAODKC010000009.1, from coordinate 23,453,924 downwards.
TGGGAAAGTATGTAACTGTATGGCAACATGACCATCCCAGCCTCACACACATCACTGAATCTCATTCACACACCTACAAGTCAATGCGATTTTCCTATTCTGATTAACCCAGGTGTAAGTCGGACACAGTCTGTAAGGCATTGGCTTAAATATTTTTCCCGTCTCTGGAGTCTCAGTCTGACTACTTAAAGCCAAAGATCAATCTCCTACTAGCTTCATTGTCATATTAAATAGCTAAACTGCATCCAGTGTTCTGCAAACAAAACAAATGACTATATTCCATATCATTTGGCACCACTTTTCTGTCTCACACAGATGTTTCTCTGCTCAAGTACGTGAACACTTTAGTAAGTATGTTTTTCAGTCTCATGGGGGATTTATCTCAAGATTTTTTTTAGTAATAATACTTGGATATAGAAATTAACCATTAAGCACATGCTTTTGCTTTTATCAGATCAATCTGAAAGTCAAAATCAAATCTGCAAGCCAAACTGCTAGAATTATGAATTTGAGAATGTATTAGAAATGTAGAGATTACATATATACATAGAAATCAGCATGGGTGAGAGGCTTGGTTCTCACACTCTACTGACTGTCCTTTCATACCTGATGAATTACCACACGAAGGGTAATACAGCTGATTGATGTTAATTTAACAAAAAGTTGAAAGCAGCCTCATAAATCTTTGGAAAGGGGAAAAAAATCTTTCAACACTCAGAGGATTCCAATTACATGTAATGAGTGTAGCGCTGAGCGGAATGTGAGCTTAGTTTCGGTTCAGTCTGCCAGCAGTAGCTAGGTGGCTCAGTACAGAAGCAGAGCTGAGAAACCCGCATGTTTTAAGGTGCTGAACTGCCTCTTTACTCCAGCTAGGTGCTGAGTTCAGTCCATCAGACAAAGGGGAGTATTGACATGGGCTGAAATGAGTCCACCTGGGGCTCTTGCACGATTTACATAGCAGGGACAAGAAATTCTGTAGCTTGATCTTTATAATTACACAATTAATGCAGCTATTGCAACAGAACAGAAGTGAGTCCTATAATAGCGTCCCCCATTTAGAGGGTGGCCTTTGCCAAAAGCCTTCAGCAACTCTGTCAAGTAAAAATAACTACAGCATTTTGACATTTAAAGTTCTTAATTTTCACCAAAAACTTTTGCCGTTTGGTAAGTACAGTGCCTAGAAATAGGAGTTTGGTATTCCTGTCAATCACACACATAGCGGCGTCAGTTCCCAAATACGAACAGCATTTTCTGACGGCATTAGATGCATGAAAGGTCCTGGAGTGTCTCCAAGCAGCGGAGCTGGAAAACCAGCTAGGGCTTAAATCCAAAGAGTTCTGGTGATGTGACTCAGAAGCTTATGAACATTGTCACAAAAGGGCCTCTGCTTCTATCTCTGGCTGTTTTCCTTTGCACACATCACATTATATTTCATTACATTTCTGGATCTTTCATCACCCAACTTGAGGGTTATATCAGATAATAATCTCTCGTTTAATGAGAGTGATAGACAGTGTTTACACTTGGACAGTGATTTCTCAGGCAGCTTGTTCATCTCTTTATTTTAATTATTAATGTTATTGCTGTTCTTCTTCATATTCCCTGCAACCCCTCACTGGGTAAAGGGTGGGAAGATCATCGCAATAGTGGCCAGCACATGTTCCTCTGTAATTAGAGTAAGAATGAAGGGGTCTTTGTCTGTGGTGTCCTTGGGTGACAAGGGCAGTGTTTAAAATGTAGCTTAATTATCAACAGGAGAAAACCTTCAGTGTCAACCTGGGTCTGACATGGCCTGGAATGTAAACAGGGATAAACAGGCACTGAGGAGCCCTTCTTTCTGAACTTTGATTGGCCATATGAATATTCACCTGGAGCAAATACAGCAGGACTTACATGCACCGCATTTGGAAAATGAATACAATGTGTGAATACAAGACTGCATGAAGTGAGCAAATGCTCCAGTGAAAGTAATGTCAATTGATTTAACCCTCTATAAAACCGACACTTCATCTCCAAGGTGGTTACACAAGGTTCCTGTTAACAAAAAAATATTCATAGAGGTTCTGCTGTGCTGTGCAGTGCGCTAAACTAAAAAAATGTTCCCTGTAACACCATCATGGGCTTCAATCAGCCACGCTCATGAGAAGAACGAGTTCGGCATCACGGTAAAGCGCTGCGGCTGCTGAAATCCTGCTGTCTGTCCTCCAGACAGATGTCTTGACAGTTGGGTGCTCTGGTTTTCTGCTGAGCGCCGGCCTTTACACTTTAAAAACCACTGTGGTGCTTCCTTACAGCCAAGAGTCAAGGGAGAGAAGACAGTGTGAGACCCACCAAATCCTCAACACTTTCCAGACCTTATAAATGAGCAGGAGACATGACTAAACAGACCTGTCTATTCACGAGAGAGCACCAGCACATGCACTCTAATAATCTAAAATGGTAAAAGGCCAGACCGCGAGCCTGGAGTTCAGTTGCAATGTAAATAACATGGTGCAGGGACGGAGGACCAGCCCCACAAGACGATCATCATATGGTTCTCATAACGGCTTCCTCATGGAGACATGTGAACACAGCCTACAGTACATGAACACGACACATGCCATCATTATCCAAGTATGCTGCGTTTACATTTTGAGAAACAGACTCTCTTGGCACTAATAAAGTTCCCATTTGAATATAACTTCACCATTTTTCATTCATTAGCCTATTTCCCAAATGTGTGGTCAAACACATAACCAGCAAAGGACTCATCATGTGTTTCCTGTCAACTTCGGCTTCAGCTGCAGCACTGACACGAAAGAGGCCTCAGGGAAGAATGACAGGGCACAAAAATGGGGTGAAGTGTGTCCTTGAAGGTGTATCCCGCAAGAGCCCATTTTCCCGTGGAAAGGATGAAGTGTCCTGCCTGTCACAGCTCAGAACAGCTGCTCACTTACTACCAGGTACTAACAATCTGCTGTTAATACTGCACTCGCTTCACTCACTAGATCAAGCCAGTGCTTTTACTCTCCTTCAACTACACAGTTTGAAATTTTCCCCTGAAGAAATCAATATTCAGCTTCAATATTTTTATGGAAAAGGAACAAAGGAACCGAGGCTGGCATTGAACCTATGTTTTCTAAAGGAACACGGTGGTCTGGGACATAACCACCATACCTGGGTAAACTTTCCAGACCAGATAATTGCATCTTACCACTCTGCAAAAAGTTTCCTTACCAGGCACCTGCATTAACGGACTTCTACAGTAATTATAAATTCTGTGGTTAATATCCACTTTAATGGGGAATTCCATTATGTGGTGACATTATGTGGCAAATTGTGGTTAACAGTCAACTGAGGATCAACATGTGTCAAGACAATACAAGTGTTTTTGACATGTTTTACAATCACTATCCTCTTTTGAGAAAAAGAAGTGATTTAATGCTTTTTGGCAGCTCTAAACTGCCCATACCAATGGGTCTGTGTGTGTCTCTTTGTGGCATCCCCCCTACAATAGACCAACAGCCACACCAGAGTAGGACAAGGTCCCGACTCACTGTGACCCTGTAATGGACAGAATACAGAAAAAATATAAGGACCAAACCAGACCTTTGATTATCTAAAGGTGGGCTTGGAGAAGAGTTCCTGTTTGACTCACATCCCTGAGGAGTAGGCGGCCTCAGGGACTCACTGACGGGTGGTGCTATGATGAGCTGTAGATAAGTCCTACAGATCTGTAATTTGCCCAGAGATGACATGGCAGCAAGGGACTTCCAGAGCATCTTTAACGATCTGGTACGACTGTGAAACATCACCTCAAAAGAGAAAGGGAACAAAAACAAGCAGGCAACATGGAGGGCTGCAGCTGCGCAGTGCAGGCAGGCAACATGAATGGTGCAGCTGTGCAGTGCAGGCAGGCAACATGGAGGGTGCAGCTGTGCAGTGCAGGCAGGCAACATGGAGGGCTGCAGCTGCGCAGTGCAGGCAGGCAACATGAAGGGCTGCAGCTGCGCAGTGCAGGCAGGCAACATGGAGGGCTGCAGCTGTGCAGTGCAGGCATGTACCAAATGGATCATTTACCCTCAATGGGGGGATAAAACAGCCTATCCAAGGGCAAATGCCATAAAACCTCTGGAGCATGCAAGTGGCAGTGTGCTGCTGTACATTTCTGTAACGCCCCGTCGAGGGTCCAGTGAGACTGGTAAATGCACTGTGAAGATCAGGCAAATGTGTTCATTCAGTGACGGCAGAGTGATCTGCTCAAACTTGTGCTGCATCAGTACAAGTGGCCCTTTTATAGAAAAAGTTGCCTAGAATAGTGATAAAACGCCAGCCATACCAAAGTTGTGCCCCCTGAAAAATATCCAGCGTAAAACCAATAAACACAACTGTTCTGAGAAATATTTACTTCACATTTGAATGGAGGCTGTATTTAATGAGGCTGAGAAATGAATGGTACCATCCCACCCTTACACAATACCTAGGAAAACAACTGCCTTCATTGGTTTGCTCTGTGAACTCAGGCCAGTCAGAAATAGTGTAAAGGACATTGTTCATCAGTACAATAGACAATCTTTTCAGAAAATTCAGGAAGGAGAGCTTACATCGGCTGAGCGGTGTAAACACGAGTTGAAAAAGGTCTCAAACTTTTTCCATACAGTTGCCAGCTTTGTAACATACACATAAGCACTGATTAAGAATACTAGGTTATATGAAATACACAGTTTCAACACTATGTACGTTTCATCGAACTAACAAACTGAAGAAAGTCTCTATAAAGGTTATTGTCGGACATCACCGGATTCACGGGGCCGGTGATGGAATCCTCGTTTATTTCTACAATTTCTGTAGACTGAGTGGCATAATTTAAACATCCATCAAAATTACTCACTTGTCACGTAAATTAATTAACAGCAAAATCCACTGTGCGTCTTAAAGTGTTCCGGTAGGCTCTATCCTTAATGTTAACGTTAACGCGAAGTTAATTCCAACAATTCACATATATATAGTTCGTCTAACTAAAACATTTAGTGAAGATAAGATTTTCTTTATCATTCATCTGTCGTTAGGGTACTAAAAACAACTGTTTCATGTGTTAATTGTATAAATAATTCCAGTTATTTATGTCACAAACAATTAATAAATGCACAAATTATTACAGAATTATATGAAGTGGCTAAAGTAAAAGTTAATACGGAAAATAAGTACACACACCATAAAAATTTAATATCCGAAAAAAAACTTATCGAAAATGATCGTAACTGCCTGTACAATGTTTTCGGCATTCCAGCTGCAACAAATGAACACCATTCCAAACATTACCTTAAAGCCACATTTCTTTTTCCACACCATTGTTATTTTTGTATTTCCCACAGACAAAAGTAAAGTCTGTAAACCAGACTTGGAGTAGATTAAAGCAAAACGTGCAGTTCTATTCAGTCATGACAGCATAAACAGCGGTACTCCGCATACTCCGAAAGAGTAAGTAAAGGCTGAAAGATGGAAAGTGTCCAGGGAGCTGCGCTGTCCGACCCCCAGCCCCGGTCAGCCTTTGCTTTCGCATCACTGTCACTTATAACGAATGAACGCTGTGACCTCATGAAAAAGTAACTTTTAATAGACATATATCATCCATATCACTTAAATAGTACTCGGAAATAAATACGGTGATTTTTTTTTAGACGAATTGGACGTAAATACCATTAATACCATTTCAAGTCCCTGCATTTGAAATTTTAACAAGAGCTCTACGTTGAATTGACATAATGCCTTCAACAACATACAAATACATCCCTGCCTTTTGAGTCATTATGATCATTATTATTATTTAACTACCATTTTATTATATTTTGATCCTAAGACCACTTCAAAAATTTAAATATACATTGTCACGTCCTGCTCTCCACGTCTCCCTGACCCTCCCGTCTCCTCCTTCATGTCTCCCTAATGGGCGGCACCTGATACTTCTTGTCCCTCCTTAGTTCATATCATTAATGTCACTCCTCCTGCCAGCCCAGTTCTGCCCCTATTCAAGCCTTCTCATTTTGATCCTTCGTAATCTTATTTACAGTCCCTGATTAAGTTCAACAAAACTCGTTTTGTTTTGCCCAAATCCTTCTTTCCTCATAATGTTACATATATATGTTAAAATACAGGTACCTGTCAATATACACCCTATCAAGTAACATCCAATTGCATTTATGTCCAAGGTCCATAGTAAATAATAATATACACTGATAGAGAGATGCCTTAAGATGTGGTAGGATGTTAGCAGGTTACCACACTGATACTGAAAGGCCTACATTAGCGACAAATTATTGGTTCCAATCAGTAGAATGGCTGCATCACATTTCGAGGGGCAGGGAGTTTGAATCCCACCATCACTCTCTGTGAGTCCCTCTAGAGACATGCAGTTAGGTGAATTTATTCCTCTAAATTGCTTGTATCGTCTGTTTGTGTGCTCTGTGATGACCTGGGATTCTGCCTGCTGTCTTCTCCTGCCTCTCTGGGCCCTATGTTGTCAGGGATAGACTCCAGAGGTAAACACTGATTAATTTTTCAAAATCAATATCTAAGTCAATGTTATTTCAACACTGATGCAAGATCTAATTTCATCCTTGTTGGAAAGTAAGACAATGACATAACATTGCAATATATTCAACAATGATTAAACCTTAATCCATGATGTTGATTCACCTGTGAATAAATGTTAAAATGCCAGCTGGGTCTGTTCTTAATAGTAAATTTTGTTAATGTGTAATGTTTGCCATGGCATTTGAGTCTTTTCATGAGTATGTAGCCATGTGAGTATTGAATGTGAGTATTGTGTAAACTGTTGGCTTCCATGTCTATGTTGCTGCTAGTTCAGGCTAAAACATGATTCCCCTGTTTAAAAGAACAGTCATCTCATTTTATTAAAATGAACCATATACCCTCTACATTGGTGTCACAAGCAGGATGTCATCAGTAACATAATTGGCAGCTCCAGACTTCAAAACAGCACAGGAAAATAACAGCAGCAAATCAAGGGCAACCCTGGGAACAAAGCACTAAAGCACTCTGCCTTTTTGAGATTATCTAATGCCATACTGCACCGTGCCATGCTGGCACAATGGCTGGTCCCCCATAGAAAACACGGTCCACTTGGTGGTGCTGCTGCAAGGGGAAGCCCTCCAACCCCTCATCAGTCTTACCCCCAATGAGCAGGGGCTTATGGTGCTCTGCTCACAGCGCTGGGGCAGCGGCTTCTGCCAGCCAGCAGCCGTCGTAAGAGGTCATGAGGGAGAAGCTGGTGAATTGGCGGAGATGAGGAAGTGACACTCTGGGTGTATTCGCCGCAGACGCCTGTGGTTATGCACGGCAGGATTACCCGTGCTTTCCCCTGCCTGGCAGGAAGAGCAGGATCTTCACACCTTGATCAAGGTGCTGAGACCACAACGACTCTACCAGCACCTTCAGCTGTGAGCGCCAGCTAACTTGGCTGATGGTTTCGTGTTGGCAGAAAGGGCCAAGGTGCCACACAACATACCTACAACACTCTAAGTGCCGTGAAAAAGTCTCTGCCCACTAACAAGCCCCCAGCCCCATGCCACGCCCCCATCAAGTGAGCCACCTAGGCCATCCAGCACTCCCCTTCATTGTTGACAAGGACACTAGTAAGAAGGGCCTTGGTGCAGTATTGTGACCGGGAAGGGCCTCCAGGGAGAGGATACTTCAGCTAGACGCCCAGCCACCCCAACAGAAAATATTGCGTTCAAGCCTGTTGCCATTTCCACCTGTACCTCTGTGGATGGTGCTTCCAGCTTCATGGCAACCACACATCCCCCCTACTGGGGTGCGTTTCCCAAAACCGTCGTTGCTAATGAAAGTAGAGCAGGCAAATTACCCAGTGTTGGCTCGAGTCAAGGGCTGGCTGCAGGTGGTGAGGTGGCCAGTGTTGAGGGAAGTCTCCCGCATACAAGAACAGCGATCAATAGTCAAAGGGCAAAGGACAGTAACTTCATTAAAACAATTATCCTAGGCTTGATTCATCGTCTCTGTGGTCCAGTATCAACCAAGGTTGCCCGGCCCCATATCTCTCCCTGGTCCAATCCAATCCCAATCTGAGCTGTGGACAAGGACACACCAGGAGAGTAATACATGTCAGGGGGTGTAGCACACTGGGCACTGCAACGATGCCAGCCTTCACTGCACCTGCAGGACTTTTTGGTGGACCTTGGGGTCTCTCGGGATGGCTGACCCCTTAGATGAGGGCAATGTGATACCTTGGGATTAATCAGGACTAATTATGCGGTTACCAGCATGTATCTGTAGATAGCATAAATTAATATATGTATCTGTGTATTTCTGTAATAAATAGAACATGTTGTATTTGTGTAGTATTTGCTATGGAACTTGTGTCAAAGGAAATGTTTAAGGTTATTTATCTGGGTTGTAAATGTATATTTGCTAGGAACAAAAAACACAATTGAGCATTCGAACATATGCAAATTAAGAGTAACACATAAAAAATAAACAAGAATTTCATCCGTTCTCCAAAAAGTCACCAATATCTTGTTGGATAGCTAGGTGATCAGGTTCCCAAACCTCCCCTCATGGGGACCTCAATCATTCCTTGTATTTCATTTGTTATATTTCACCACCAACTGAACTGATTAATTTACTTAATAAGAATAACTCAATGCAGCATTGAATAGCCAAACATGGTGGGATAGTGGTCAAGTCAAAAAATATATGGGTGTATTGGATGGTTGGTGGAAATACTGGGGTGATTTTAGAAGAGCTTTTGAAATGGTTAAGCTGACACACTTTGACAGACTCAATATCGTAATTTTACACAAAGATGAAGATCATTTAAATATCATTTTCTTTAAAGCCTAAGACTTGCACAGTACTGTACTGTTATGTGTGTGTCTGCAACTTCTGAAAAAATGAATATAACCAAACATCCAATAAAAATCAACACATTTACAGGACAGTCTGTAGATCCTATCCTTATAGTCCTACACGTGTCCCTATTCCGTATAGCCCTATAAAATGAATGCCTCCTGCACAGCCCACAAGAATAGGAAACAAGCCATGATTTACTATGTTTTTGACGGTGAAAATTTGTAATAGCTGTATTTAGCAAAAGTGCACTGGGGAACAAATTATATCAAAAGACAAATGCATAAAAAGCAAGGTGAGTCAGCAGACTGGCAGCAGGCTGGACTTTCAAAAATAGGCTTTATTTAGATACGAGTTGTGGCCAGATTACACACTCCCTTGAGTGAAGAAACTACACATATGTCTACTGCTTAGAAGAAGACGCATATGCAGCACAATGCTGGGAAAATATAGATATTTCAGGTTTTTACATGTCATGTATCCTTATATAAGACACGGGGTGGGTGTTTAGGGTTAGGGTTGGGGGGGCGGAGGATAATTACAGAAACATCACATGCAAAAGGACTTTGATGTGACAAAATCATAATTACACACAGCCACAGCAGTGAGACATTTAGCTGAATGCCAATTAGCCATATGGGCCAGACACGAAAGAGGCCTGACAACAGGTACGTCGATATATACATAACAGAGTGTTAAATGGCCCTATTTTTTTGTTTTGAAATCCTTATAATTAATCTAAAATGTAAAAAATAGTACAAATAAACCTCTCTATGGGTAGGTGTGTTTAAACTTTTGAATGGTACTATATGTGCTCATAAAGAAATTTATGCAGATGTTTTTGACAAGATCGGTGCTGCTCACTGGGTTACAATTATGCTCTGCTTCAGTTTAAGTTGACACAGTACTGTCATGCATTAATCAATAGTAAAGGAATAGAGAAATACACTTAATTGTCGTTAGATAGACATGAATTTGAATAAGCTCAGAATCACCTGGCTGAACCGGAAACCAAAGTGGTTTTAGATACCTCAAAAATCTAAGTTGACGTTGTAAAGAAATGTGAGTTGATTAAAGTCCTACATGAGACCTCATAAAATGTTTTGAAGAGTGAAAGATGCTCTAACTCCTTCTACAGGTTACTCAATTAACAAAATTATTCATCCATGCAGCTTCCATTCCAAACCATATCTATTGTGTTTAGGTCAGGTGGCCAGGTCATGTGATGTGATAGTATCACTCTCCTTTGGAGGCAACTTGGCGTGTCCAAACTTTTGACTGGTACTGTATGTGGGGACTCCTTCAGGACAGCATCCCAGGAGGCCATCTTAAGCTTTAAGTGGTTAAATAAATTTGTCATGTTGCCTTGTGGTGCAGACACAGCGTTGAAACATATTCTGCAAAGTATTTGCTGTTCTTGGTCCGATTCGTTGAAACCAAAATGATTCCAAATTACTGATGTGCGTTTACGTATTTTGTCGACCATCCTGCCATTCTGACCGTGAACACGTTTTGATTGCAGCGCTTGTGAGGAATTCGCTAACAGCGTTTAGTGAGGGGCAAAGCGCACCGCTGAAAAATCAGTGCGCCGATCTGAATTTATCGTTTTTTCATAACTGTGGGAAGCCATAACTGCAATCGTAATTCAAATTCGATTAATTGCACAGCTCTACCAGCAACCTTCCGAGTCCCACCCCACAGAGGTGCCCACTCTTTTTTGAATACTTTTTAGGTCAGCACATAATGCATAAGTTATTTTACAGTACTGATGTCTTTATCAAAACTAGGGGCAGGAATCAAACCCAAACCTAACCTCCAAACACATAGACCCAGGGGCAGGAATCAAGGTCAAACTCTGGAGGTGTCAGTTAATCACTTTATCTTAACAGCTGCCATGACACTACTACTTACAGTATATACAGCATATAAATGCCTTATTATTCCACAGATGTCTACAGTTACTGTGGCTTTATTAATTTGCCTAAATTTATGCTCACTGCTCTACAACACAAATCGTCTTGCAATGGAAGTTAATATTTCATTCTCGTCCTATCAAACTAATAAACTCAATGGCTTCCACAGTGACAAGATAATTCGATCCTCCCATTTAAATGTACTTTGTGAACCTAAACCTTAAAAAATGTTTCAGAGGAAAACAACTGCGTCACATGCTCAGAAAGACTCCTTGACATTTCAAGTTCACGGAAAATCACCACAATTTCTGGCATATTTAACCTTAAAACAGAAACCTTATGTCATGCTGTTTTCTTATAAAAAATAAAAGTATCTATATGCCCTGCAATTAATGTAAATCCCATTGCTATATGGATCGATAAATGGATGGATGACTTTGAAAGCATTTATATCTATTCTTCAGAAATTCTGTTTCTACAGAAAAATAAACATTCTGTGTTTGTGGACTATTTTATGTAAGATATATATTGCATTTGCAGTAATTGTATTCCCTGGACAAGGAATACATATGGATTTGGGACCAATCCACCGCCACCATCACAGGAACGTAGTATGATAACCCAGAAGTATTTGACGGATTTTTTTTTTTCAAACTTTGCAGACACCATGTCTGTGTGACAAATTATAACTGATCAACTTTGACAGATTGCACCAAAACTGAAGCAGCACCACATAGTGAAAGCAAACAAAAGGGCAGTTTTGACACTTGATCCGGTTAGTGCTATAACTCAAAAATCATTTGACAAACCTTTTCCAAGCTTTTCAAATTCATTGTAAGGGTGAAGATCTGGAACTGATCAAATTTTGAAACAAATTACACCCAAATTGAGCCAACTCCGCATATTGCCGACAAATGGAAGGGTGGTTACAAAAGACACTTGACCTTGTGAACAGAGTAACTCAGTTTGATCGTATTACTGTCTTTGTTCTTTGATTATCACCACTTCACATAAACATTTTATGGATAAAAATCTAGACCTGATTTAATTTCAAGACAATTCCCCCCAAAATTAATGCAATAGCACTATGTGGCAACACGGGGTGGAAAGGGAGGCTGCAGCAGCTATCTCGTAAACACAGAAAATGTTAAAGTATGACGTTTTTCAAACTTCCCAGGAACATTGTACAGGTTCCCAAACTGTGGGCCGCAAGATAATTTTTTGAATGTTTTAAAATAATGTGGTTTTTTTGTTGCCACTCCCCCACTCAGCAAATTTTATCAGTGGCAGTCCGGTAACTAATTACTGAAATTGTCACTTAACCCAATGTGTCACTTAGCCCTGGCCCTAGTCAGTGGTGGCACATGAAAGAACAGCTGCAGTTCTGGTGAATTTATATTAAGACAAGTTACACTAAGTTGGAAACAGTGGTAGGCACATATTTTCTAGGGATGGCCTCTTCTTTTCTCCCCTTTAAATCATGTTTATGGCCCACAAATAGATCTTTAATTTCCCACAGAATAAGAAATGATGTAATGTCATTCTACTAATAATCAGCACTAGCTGGCACCACTGCCAGTACCCCTCCCCCACTCGGCATGGGCAATATTAGACAAAAAAAAAATGGGCCAAAATTTACAATAATTTTCATTTTACTATAATATTTCCATTCAACAAATTGTGGCTGAGCCTCCCGAACACTAAGATGCTGGGATAGTGTTGCGTTTTAAAATGGCATATATAACGCACTATAATGTGTGGACAGCATGACGATATGAAAAATTAGATGCCACCCAAGCCTAGTGTAGGGGGGGCTAGAGACATAGCTTGTGGGGGAGTAGAGATTAGATGGGAGAAGGGGGTGACGGGCCATCCAGGAATTACACTGTTGTTATGCCGACAGCATCTGATTTGTCTGTACTTTTTAAAAGCCTTAAAATTTACTTGACCATATCTAGACCGCTGCAAAAACCAGGCCCTGAGCACATGCTGCAGAATTAAAGATATAGCAAAGCCATTATTTTATTTATACCATGACTCCCATCAGTTTTTGTACAAAAATACATATAAAACACAGTTTCACTAATAATCCTAATCTAATATAATAATCCATTCCACTATGTCCTAACCATACTATATCAGTCAGACCATTCCCTGCAAATCTTAAAAATCCAGTACCTAAAACATGCCCAGAGAAGACATAGTCATATGCCTTCTATGGAAAGAGCTCAACTACATAACAAGGAGGGATGCAGGATTGCATAAGACTATTCTCCTGTGGCTCAACATGTTCACCACTGTGTTACCAATGCAAGGAGTGTGGGTTCAAACATACCTCTTCCCTCTACTGTGAATTACTTTGGATAAAAGCACCAGGTAAATGTAAATCTAAAGAGATGTATGGAGTTACCCTATGCTGCCTGACACACAGGGTTATACCAGACATGATAATCCCACCCACCGTGGGCCTGTCATTCTCACATCAGAATTTCTATTCCCTTATTAAAGGGCTCCCTTGGACGACCTGCATATGTCAGTTAAACACCCACATTAATTAAGAAGGGATTTAGGGACACAATTCATCGCCTGATTATTTGACCTATACCTGAACTAGCCATGTTTCATGGTCCATTTTGAATGGCACTAAATCGGACCCATATAACACACCTCTTGCATAAATATGACTACAAACAAGAACTACCACTGACATAAGGAAAGAATAAAATTATTCACTCATTCTTGAGAGATCCGTGTCTTCCTCATACTGAAGTCCTGTCAGGTGAATAATATGCAGTATGGTATTTCCCTTGAACTCAGCCATAAAAGACCTCTCACTCTACATATTAAAGTGTGATTAGTTCCATGTACCATGTTTCATGGTTTTAACCTCTGCTGAAGTGATGTAGAAAGCCAGGTTATCTCCTTTCTTCTCAGACAACTTAAATATTTTCTTTGCTTTAGCAACTCAACACACATACAGCATTTTGTGTTTTCTATGGAAGATGTATATGTATGTATGTCAGAAACAGACATACCTCATTAGGTATAATTAACATTGCACAGATGATCTGATGGGAAAATCAATCCAGAAAAATGGAGTTCAGGAGGGCAAGGACAGCTGTCTATCCACACTGGCCCCTGTGGCTTCAGATTTTAGATGTAGTAAGTGGGCCAGCCTGCCAAGCTTTTGTGGGGCATAAATTCTGTATGCATGGACTATTCTTATCTAGTTTGGAAACAGGGCCATCACTTTTCTAGAGCAAAGTATTTTCCTCAAGATTAACAGGAAGTGAACTGACTACTGAAGATTGACATCTTTCTCCTTGCCACTTAAACACACACACACACACACACACACACACACACACACACAGGTTCGTAATTATATCTTTGTGGGGACTCTCCATTCATCTCTATGGGGAAAACTCTAATCCCAACACCTTAACACTCCCTACCCAGCCCTAACCTTAACCATAAGTAACCAAACAAAATACGAGACTTTTGGACATTTTTACTTTTCGACTGCAGTCATAGGGGAAAAAAATGAAATGAAAATGAAAAATGGTCCCCACAACGTCAAAATAACAGGTTTTTATTAGAATGTGGGGAACATTTGGTCCCCACGATGTAATAGAAACAAAATACACACACATGCACACACACTCAGACAACTGTGCTCTGTGCAACTGGTTTTGTAGACGAAGATTTTGAATGTCAAATATCATCAAAAATACCAACAAACTGTCTCTCAGTGAACACCTGTTACTTCATACTGTTGGAGGGTCCACTGTTGGAATTTAATTCTTTTATTACACCTGTTGTCTACGTTAAAACACACAACAGACAACCTTACAAACTGCCGTTTGAATGCTTCTCACCAACTGATTTTCACCTTAACATCTGGCAGTAGGTAGTTCTATTCATACATGATAGTGCTTTTGAAATTGATGTTGAAAATGATTAAGCTGTTTTTGATATAAGATTTATACTGACGATGACCATTGTATTTTGGAATTGTATTAAAGTTCACTAGCAATGGATGGTTCTGGAGATAATATTATTTGATATTTAAAACTTATTTTATAATATTTAATATTATACTACATATTTTGAGCTGCAATGCTGACAATAAGCAGTTGGAAGATGGGTGAATGACTGGACAGACAAACACTTTTTCCTCTCTTCAGCTGTCTGCCTTAATCTAGGCTTTAATCTAAGGTAAACTAGTTATTTAAATTTCCAGTTAGCTCTTAAAGCTAACTGAAAAAAACTAAAATTGAGAATGCAAAAACTAAATAAAAACAAGAATTAAAGATTTTTTTAAACTATAGTAACCCTGAAAGAGGGGAGTAACGGCGTTCTTTATATGCATAACATGTTTGCATCGACGGGCACAAAACTGTATTTGTGAAAACTGAATCAGTAAGTCAAAATCTGCAGACATAGTGCACTGCTCTTCCTTGACACAGCAGGGAAATTGACTTTCATACAACGTCAATCAAACTTATAATATATACAGAATATTATGTTCTATTCAGTTCTATTAAGTGGAGCTGCCAAATTGTCCACAGGTATGAATGTGCATGTGAATGGTGTGTGTGCCCTGCGATGGATTGGTGCCCCATCCTGAGTTATTCCCTGCCTTGGGCTTGTGGTTTCCAGGATCCCCATGACCCTGCATAGTAAAAGTGGGTATGGAAAATGGATGGATGGATGGATGATGGATGGATGGATGGATGGATGGAGATGAGCTGGAGGGGGCCTTAAGAAGAATTGAGATACACCCCTACAGTCTGAGTTTGTTCCAGGCTTGTTCTTATCTCAGTGTTTTGGAGCATTGTGAGGTCAGATGAATCTTTTTACTGGGAGGAAGAGATTAAGGCAATCCACAATACACATGAGACAAGACCAGTGTCTGAAGCTACTAACCAAGACAAATATTTTGTCAGAGGACAACTTACTAGTATTGTATGTGCGTGAGTCCTTCATCGCCATAGCTCATTTCGTTGAGGTGTACCCCTAAATGTGTCAGTTGTACATTATATGATTATACTCCTGCTTACCGTTTCTGAAGGAGGCAGACCGAACTCATATGAAGTCAAACAGCGCCCTCTTTAATCGCTAATACTGTGCGCTACATCTCATTAAGTTATTGGACCGTACTAAGGAAAACACGCAGCTTCGTGTCAAAGAACAGCCCCGGTATTTTTGGATTTAGTTTCATTAGTCAGTTACATGCACCAACAGGTTATAACGTTTACAAATGGAGTCAGAAAAATGTATAATTTCACTTTAAACAATAATGGAATAATTATAATAATAGTGATCATAATAAAAAGTTAAATAATAATAATAAGGAAAAAGATACATGAGAAAAACAAATGGGTTTGTTGGGAATTGAGAGTGGTCTGGTTACTTAAAGTTACTTGAAGTCTTAAGCCGAGCAAAACAATAAATTATATAAATTTCATAAATTGTACAGAACTTTCCATCGCGTTTAAATCACAAAACATTAAAAAGTTTAATTTATATTTATCCAATAGTGTTTTTTTCTACAGAGACGTTTAAAAGTATAACGTAAATTAGTTGAATGTTCATTATCGCTGGCATTTAAAGTTAGTACGGTTAAGTGATCTGCAAATATATTTTAGCTTCCTACCTTTGTTTGTATTATTTGCTTTCTTTGTTTTTCAGAAATCCATGTCTGGATGCAGCTTGCTTGCTCCTATATGACATGTGTCTGATCATAACCGGTAACATTATTTTTTGGATTGCTGCTTGAAAAGAGGAGCGGGGGAAAGGACAGGAAACGATGACGATCGCTCCAGGACTAGTAACATATACACGGCCTAATTAAAAAATTCTTATAGTTCTGTGATCCTGTTCAAAATACATGAATATGGCCAAATAAAGATATTCACAACTGAACGTGAACACGGCAGGTCGTTCAACGCCATTCACGTTTCGTGAACATGTTTTATTCAAAATGGATTTTAATACGTTTAAGCTAAATGCAGTCAAAATCCAGACGTTTAACGACATAAGCTAAGTCAGTTTGTGATGTTTAAGCAATTTTAGTAAGCTCTGATATTGTGCTTAACTCTGCGCTCCAGCATATTATTGTTGTTGTTTTTTTTTGTGCTGCACGGACAATTAGCTACCAACAGACGGCGCAACAAGCTTTTGGCAACCTGGATAAACTACTTTTTCAAGCTGCACATGAATTAGCTGACATATTTTAGACTATTTCAGTTATTCAGCAAAACTAAACGCAAAGAGAGACGGCGATATAAAATTACTCACGTTACGAAATTTCATTTTTAATGTTAGCTTAGTTTTCTTACTTAAACACCATTTCCCTGCGACCTTTGCGGCGCCACGTGATTTTAAATTGTCAGCTTTTCTAAAACGTGCCCAATCACTCAAATGACAGCGCTAACATGCTGGGAGTCACCTTTAATACAAAGGAGCACCTCCATTATAAGTACTGTTTTATTCCCAGTTAATAAATGCATAATAAATTGAGTGTGGAAAATAAAGCGGAAGCATGGACCTTAAACCACACCTTTACTAAAGTTTGGGTATCTCTACTGGATCGCAGATCAGTTATGGAAACCTGTTATTTACTAGAGCGTTATTGACGATCGGTAATTTGCCGAAACAGACGAAGGCAATTATGCCATCAGGGGCGTCTTCTGCTTTATATGTGGGATAGCGCAGAATCAGCGGAAGTTTGTGCGGTTTTGCATTTCGGCTTCGTCTTGATGGCGACGCCGGCATGGACTGAATCGTCTCTGGCTCGTTCATCGCGACTTGGGCTTCAGGTGCTGGAGAGAGCACAGAAACGCAGCGTAGACTGGAGAAGCGTGAGCTGCTCTGGGCGCGTCCGGCCGCCGGAAGATCAGGCGAGGAGCTACGGCCGGGATCGGCCCAAGTCTGGGAATCGGGCGGTAAAGGCCGAACGTCTAACGTTTGTTTATTTTGGGAAATCTTTTGTTTCGGGTGTTTTAATATCCCTAATTTTGCGTTTCTCTGGCCAGACTTATGTTAGTATTTAGTGAATAATATAATGACCATTTGCTCCCCCCCCCAACAGGTAGCTGAACACGCATGTAGCAAGCTTAACAACACGTTTGATACCGTCATGCAGTTTATGGCAAATACAACCTATCAATGCAAGGTAACACGTAACTGTCGTAAATACGATTTATCGCAATTTTATTTGAGTATGCATTTATTAAGACTTTATTTGGCAGAACTTCTACTCGTCGGTGCCTGTTCATGACCCCAGTGAGTATGAAGTGAACCACGTTTGTAGGTATCATTCGCGCAAACTCCCTGCGCCACCCCGGACTATCTACGCTAAACACGTAAGGAATGAGCCCTTTGATGTCATTCAGTGTCGATGCTGCCGTGACACGTGCACCTATGCTTAGCCATATGATTCTCTTTTCTAGGAGCAAAAGAGCACACCGGAGGATTTTCACATTCTAGTGTCTCCTGGTACTTACAAAATTACTGCTGCCGCTGTGGATGCAACCCAACAGACCCAGTTAGTTCAAATTAAAGCAGGAGAGAGTGTCCATCTTGCATTTCATCTTTAGTTCACTGCTTGAATGTTTTGTCATAACAAAGAATCTATTTGTGTTCTTGGAGTATTTCAAAGAAGATTCTCCTTTGCCATTTTTAAGCCATAAACAACATGCAAGTGAAGATTGGATTTTTATATTTTCATAATATGTCTTTGAGTGTATTAAATTCATATGAAAGCTTTATATACATTACTATGTAATGAAATAAAGATCTGGCGTGTTTCACTGCTTTTAAAAGTAAGCATTTTCTATGTTTTCCAGTAAGCACCAGTAAGAGTTTTCATTGTTCCGGATTCCAGTTATGTGGAAAGTAGTCAATACTACCAAGTTAATCAAATTGTACATGGTTATGCAGTTTGTTTAATCAATTGTACTCCAACAAGCAACGCTTTGTGGATCACACTGTTAGTCTATATTTTCATAAACTTATTTTCTAATAGATTACTACACTGATAAAAAGAAACATGAGAAATACAGAAATCATCAGAATTCACAAAGGGACTTGGAAGACATTTGGCTAAAACTGATTATCAATATCCTCAATTTTTTTATACACCATACGAATCCTGTACATGCTTTTCTGAAAAGGTACAGGTAACGTAAACAATGCTGATGCAACTGAAAAGCTTTACTTCTGCAAAGTCTCAACACTTTGGAATCAATGGCAGGGTACACGATAAAGCATCACCCTTAGTCATGGAAGTACACAAATGGTCAAAGCACCTCCTAACCCTGGCAATACCATTTGTGGGGAAACCTTTTCATCAAACCTGAGCTCACGACACTGGGATGTCAGGCAAAAAACTCGACATGCAAACAATATTACACTGAGACAAAGATGTTGCTCATCCTCACCACCGTGAAGCCTTAAAAATGGGCATGAGGGTGTGACAGGGACCCAGTCGCAGTGACTTGTTTCATGCTTTGCATCATACATGTCCGGCTTAGCTAAGCACCACATGCCGGTCAAAGACGGACTTCCTCTGCTCCTGCACCTGCCTCCACCAACGCTGCTGTGCGTGCTCCACCTTGTTCAGCACGTTGGTGTGGGACGGCACGTCATGCGTGTTGCCCAAGGGTTGCTGGTCCTGAAACAGACATAAAAAGTCGTCTGTGCGATATGATCAAACAATGGCAAAGCTATCTACCCCTTCAAAGTGCCTATTAAAATCCACATACATGCTCTAGAAAAAGCAATACACACCCCAACATCATCATCATCACTCTGGATGAGCTGTCGGTGCCCAAACAGCCGTCTCTTCAGCGTGGGCTCCAGTAGGGTCAGGTAGACCATATAGAGCAGCAGCAGGCCCAGGATGGACAGGTAAATGATGATGGTTACCTACAGGACAGGGTGTGGGTGCTCCATTAATGGATTGCACAGTCGCCCTGTAAATCTGTATCTTTAAACTGGGCAAAGTGCCAGTGAGTGTCCTGTGAACGCTTTGTGTCTAATCCAGGGTGACCCTGCCTTTTGTCCTGTTTTTCCTAGGGGATGGCAGACACTAACACTGTACTGAATATGCAGCTGTGAAAGGATGGATGGATGGATGGGTGGACAGTTGGATGGCTGGATGAATGGACTCACTTTTATAGTCCCAGAACTCCGCTCCTCGTATCTGCATTCGCAGTGCAGACAGTAAGCCTCCACATCTTTTCCTTCCACAGGCATGGGTTTCACTACATGTAAGCAATTGCTGAGGAAATGCACAATATATACTGTTAAGACATTTACACACAAACAATATAAAGACAAAATGTCAAAATCATGCATTCTGCAGGAGGTCTGTCATGCCGAATTATACGGAGATACTGTTCCTACCAGTCCTTGAGTGAGACATTCTGATTATAGATCTTGCCATGCACATCTTTGTATGGGGGGCAAATACATTTGCATCGTATATCTTCAGCATTCTGATAAGAAATGAAGGGATTACATGCTTAGCAAAAACGGTTTTAAGCAGGCTAACTGGGCATCAAACGCCATCATATCCATTTCCAAGATGACACAGCGTAAGCACAGTAGTGGCCACTAATCACAGGGCATCATAACATTTTCCACAAATCAAAATACTACACTCGTTTTGCAAAATTATGCAATATGGATAAATTTCTCTAAATGTTGTATCCATCCATCCATCCATCCATTTTCTGTAACCGGAATCTATCCCGGAGGCAACGGGCGCAAGGCAGGGAACAACCCAGGATTAGGTGCCAACCCATCAAAGGGCAATATTAAAAACATTAAAAAGGAATTCAGCAGGCACAGAAACGAGACTGTTTAAGAAAAAATATTAAAGGCTGTCTATATCATATGGATTAACATTTGCTATATTATGGTCTTAAGACTGGGCTTCGGAACTATTTTCTTTAAACTTTAATTATTTACCTAAGGCACGGACACTGCTTTCGTACGAATAGCTTCTGACAACAACCATAACCGTGTAAACTATACGGAAATCTGCTTGTAAAGGACTATAACAGTTAGTAAAACACAAAATATATTCCGATGATACCTTTGCGGCAGAAATCTCCGGTGACAATATCATCAGAAAAGAAACCAGTAAATACAGCTGTATACATACGTCAATACAGACATGAGTCATCATTAATCTAATGTTACTTTTGGAATTTTTCCATCAAAAACATTCTTTTCAGAGATGATATACTGATTGGATCACATAGCGACTCAGCTGTCAAAACAGGTCTTATGCGATTAGTTAATCGGAGAGAAATCCATTTCCGGTCCGTCTAAATATGCTTCCCCGAGTAAACTTTAAACCATCCCGTCGAATGGAACTTTGTCCTGCTATTCTCATAATTCTGTTTTGCACATTCATATCATTAATAGCCAAAATGACGATAAATTTAACTTACATTCATTCATGTGTCACCATAACAGGGCCGGTCCTAGCCGGCATCGCCCGGCACCCCACCTACCGACTGTTACAGGCGATGCCAAATAAATGTGCGCATGTTAAGAGTAAAATACAAGATGAGATGTATCATATAACACAGATGAAGTTTCACTTTGTCTCGGGCGCAAGTGAAATCACGCTTTCAGATTCTCACGCTCACGCAAGAAATCTTACGGCAAATCTGTATTATTTATTCCATTATAAAGCTAAAATTCGTTACATCAAAACCGTTGGGGTAGTTTGCAAACTCTACAGCAGAGGTCACCATCATCAGGATGCCCCCAAGGACCACATGAGTCACCCGTGGACCTGTTATAAAAATAGCACAACTCACCAGTGATCAGCCCCTAAAATTAAATTTTATCATGTTGCTATTCTTCTCTAATTACATTTGCATTTATATAGATTTGAAAATGACAATATCTAAGAAAAAAAAAGCATTTAAAACGTGTTTATTATACATGAAGTTTAGATAAGTTTAGGACCTGGTAGCCCTTCATATGGCTCAGTACCCGTGAAGTAGCTCTCAGTTACAAAAAGGTTGGTGACCCCTGCTCTACAGGCTATTTACAAGGTAATAAAACTGGGACATACGTGTAAATGCATATGCAGATTTGTCTCAAATTGAAAATCTGACGCCAGCCAGCTGACCAAGGTTGACAGTCTTGTGAGCTGGCTCTCTGAATTTGTAAAACATAGAGAAACGGACACAAACCTCACTGCTGTGGTACGTGTGCAGGGAATAACAGAATAATTTATATTATTGTTATTATTATTAATAATAATAAGAATAGGCCTATATAAACAACACGTTGTGCACTTGTGTTAAGTACGCGGCTTGACTGGAGAGCTATGAACATTTCCATGTATCCATACGCATAGTGGATACGAGAGTCTTTTGTGTGGAGGAGTGTTAATTTATGTAGCACCTTTTTCCAAGAGAAACACTGTTTCTTTTCAACTGTGTACTGTACACCTATGTATAGTTAAAAATGACAATAAAGACCTACTTGACTCAGGAAACCTACTTGCCAAGCACATGACAGTTAACAGGTACTGATTGCCTGATTGTGTTTTTGGCAGCGGTCCCACACAATCAATCAAAATATCATCGAAGGGTTCCCCCACCACCGGTACAGGATGCAAAGGAGCTCGTCGGGCCATCTGGATCGGTTTCCCAATGCGTTGACATGTGTCACAAGACTTAATATTGTGGAACATCTCTTTTTAGCCATGGCCAAAAGAAATGCTGCAATATTCGGTCGTAGGTCTTCCAAATAACAAAGTGAGCAGACAAATAATGATTTTGTGCCAACTCCAACACATATGTATGATAGCACTGTGGAACCACAAACTGTTTAAGCCCCACCTCACTCAGGGTTGATTTCCAGCGTCTCACCAACACACCCATTTACAAAGTGAATTTTAAGTGCATTTTAATTTTCCAGTAAGGCAAAATATTTAGAAAGAGTACCATCAGACTTCTGGGCTCCTACCAGACTGACAGACAAAACAGACAAATTAGCATAAATCCGATACCATACATAGTTCCTTTCAGGAGGACTATCACCACTAGGAACACATTTTGCGTTCAAAAACGTCTCACTGAGAATCACCTGTCCAGCATGATCTTGCCGTTTAGCCTGAACTATAGTCACAACACACACAGGATACAACTTCTCATTGATGTCATTTTCCCCAGAGGTTGGAGGAACAATAGGGAATTTGTACAGCTCTAAAACAGGCTAAATTCTACCACCCACTAAATCATTCCCAAATATTACTGAAACACCGGCAGATGGCAATTTAGACACGATTGCTACTTCAAAAAATCCTGTTACTAGCTCTATTGACAAACAGACCTGTATACTCACATAGCTCGGTTCAATTCCTTGACCAACTACATACTTTTGACCAAAAGCATCCTCAGACAAGGGAACCAGGGCAGGATCACTATACTACACGATCCTCACTACCTGATATAGTGTTCACACAGCTCACTCCTTTTGTTAATGCCTTACACAGCTCCCCACTCCAGAGGACAGGACAGCCCACAATTTGATGTCCTAAATGATGGCAATAAAACATTCACGGGACAGTTTCCCAGCAGGGTTGGTCACGCCTGAAACCATACATTTAGCAGAAATCGGTTCAGACAGCAGTGTTTTTGTACATTCCAGGCAAATTACTGTCCTCGGCCACCTGCACCTGGGCAGGAGTTACTAAACTACTATGGTGAGTTTAAACAAATCTGTCAGCCAACACAGAAGCTGCTTCACCTTTTATTCATTCATTGTACTACTAAATCTTCCAGAAGACAATTTTTGAAGACCTCCATCAGGATCAAGGATTTTAATCCTTCAAAGTCATTTACTTTGTAGGCACAGCCACTTATTAAAAAATTGTTTTATTCCCCTAGCAAACTCCACAAATGTGTGCTGAAGTCGTTCTTGTATTTTCTAAACTTCTGTCTATATGCTTCAGGCACCAGCTCATAAGCATGCAAAACAGCTGTTTGTTTGTCGTAGTCAGAGCCGCCTGACAGGGACAGAGCAGCACACGTTTCCTGAGCTTTTCCCATCAGCTTGCACTGTACCAACACACTCCAGATCTCTCTGACCATCAATGAGACATTACCAGGCCTTCAAATGCAGAAAAATATGAATCTACTTCATTTTCTCTAAATGTGGGTACAAGAGCAACATACTTGGTGACATCCTTCACAAGCACTGGCACAACAGCAGGACCAGAGACAGATGGTACTACTGGGACAAGTATAGGAAGGTATTGGGTCATAGACAGTGCCAGCATCTGGGCCACAGAACAAAAATACGTGCCAGTATCCGGGCCACAGGCACACAAATACGTGTCAGTATCCGGGCCACACACAGCCTTTTATTTATAATGTACTTGCATGACCCGTAATATGTTTATAATTCATAAATCTGGCCAGCAGATCAATCTTTCATTTTTCACAGAACAAAAAACAATGTAACATTATCCTGCCATTAAGTGCTGGCAGGTTTCACCACCAGCACTGGCAATATATGGAGAAGCAAGTAAAAAGGTCTTCAATCTTATTACCGAGGCACAAAAATAATTCCACCTGTGCTGTCTCTTTATCTGCACTTCTGCATAACTTCAGTGTTAGTGCCGGTGCTTATGGCCAAGCAAACGGCAAGTAAACATTGTATGCGCCTCCACAGTAGTGCCTCCGAGGAACTGCAATCAGACCGAGTTCCGATGATCTCGCTCACGCACACATGCATACATAAACACCAATCCTCACTATCTCTGTTGTTTCAGGTTATATATGACAACGTGCTCAGCCACTATACGGGGGCACATTTGCAAGTCACACTGATGTGCCTAATCATAAAATTTTATTGTACGGTCTCCAAATATGGTTACAAAATGTGACTAAATGGTCGCAGTCTGGAACGCTTTGGAGCCACACTTTTGATTTCTTAGGCATTTTTTACACTACGCGACAACAACAACACCGGCACCAACCAGTTCACAAGTCAGTCTCTGGGCATACGTTTCTCCTTCTGGCCTCTGCGACGTATTTGTGTAACATTACGTTAGCCAATCACCAGCAATTTTAGGTCTTTACATAAGCATGCTGCATACTTATTAGCTCACACACGCTGAGATTTACTGTTCGGGTTTTGGAATTTGGCACCAATTTTTCAATCCTCAATAGGTGCCGAGCATTTCGGTCGGTATCACAAAAGTACCGAAGTTCGGTACCTAGCCCTACCCACTTCAGGACCAGAAGATAAAATCTCTGGAGACACCTTGCACCCCAGCCATAACACCCAGCTCTTGTAGATCTATTTTCAGAAAACTCAGGGACAGAGAAAGTCAATAATGTACTGCTACCCAAATTAACTAAATAATGTTCAAGGACATTAATTTGGCTTCTGAACTCCGCCACGCTAGCCATGTGTCAACACTACAGTTTTACTGCTCAACCACAAAACCAATCCACTACAATATGGACTTTTTACTGGACAAGGAAAATCCCAGAGCAGCCAGTTATGTGATGACCCCTTTTGAGACAGGCTCAACATAAAAGATAAGGGTACAGGGAACCTAAACATCATGTCCAGGAAGAACACCAGTACAGAGCCAAGTGATAATTAGGTGGGAGATTTTTATTGGGAGAAAGGAGAAAGAAAAGTAGAACTTATAAACATATAAACAAAGAAAAGAATGCACCTAAAAAAAAAAAAACCCCCACACACACACACACACT
This sequence comes from Mormyrops attenuatus, assembly GCA_026777985.1. NCBI lineage: Eukaryota > Metazoa > Chordata > Actinopteri > Osteoglossiformes > Mormyridae > Mormyrops > Mormyrops attenuatus. The sequence continues at coordinate 23,428,375 of JAODKC010000009.1, read as the reverse complement.
TACCTACCTCACAACCAGAACCAAATAAAGGGCCAAGCCAAATGAAAGTCTTCCACACCCTAACTACAGTGATGTACACCTGAAAAGAAGATAATCAGTAAAACTCTTGTCAACAGCTAAACAATACAAGGACATCAAGCCACACAAGAGGGGGAAAAACGCACGCACGCCAAAAAAACAGTCTTTTATGACTCCTAGGGTTCACAAACGAACAAACAACAAGGATGAGGATCAGAATTCCTTACTGTATGGGCTATTT
>JAODKC010000009.1:23401398-23428016 GCA_026777985.1 Mormyrops attenuatus | reverse complement strand
ACACACACACACACACATATATATATATATATATTCATTCACATGAATTGTGATGCCACTCAGCCAGTCATTTTGTATCAGTTTACAAAACTGGATGATGCTTTTATGTATGGCTCCACTACCATCAACGCTTCTCCAGTGCCTCCTCATGATAGGAGCAAGTGCATCTTGGTCAATGGCTGGAAGACGGCAGAGGCCAGCGCCAAGGGGGCAATGTTGGGTATTAGGTTACAGTATTTGCTGCTCGCCGCTGTCATCTGGGTAGCAGTTTTAGAGAGGAGCGAGGTCTGAGCAATGCAAGTAGGGCGAGCTTGGGGGTGCATCTTCAGAACTGGATCTGCTCTGTGGCTGATATGAGAAGCAAAGGGGGTGGGAGCAGAGGTGGCCCTTGTGCTAGTTGAAAAGCCTGAGAATGACCCTCATCAGTTTGATTATATAAATTTATATTTTTGTATATATATTTTAAATTTTTATATATATATATATATATATATATATATTTAAGCGTCCCATCAATCTTAAAAGATGTTTCATTGCAAGAGGGCCAGATGTAAGATGTCATCTTTGGCATGTTTCTGCTGTTTATGAAAAAACTGGCATGTGAACATCCCTCCATCAGATCAACTATTGCAGATGTTCCAAAGCCTCGAGTACTATATCCAGAAACTGATGCATTTAATACTAAGAGTAAAAACCCAATTTAAATGAAAGATTTTGTAGACACATTTATTCATCTTTACTTGCTTATCTAGTGGATCCAGGCTAAATCGAGGACTCTTGCTTCAGACATATTGATATTCCTCACCAGACTGAAGCTGTATCGACTGCCATCCCATTCATCGTATCCTTTGCCTCCTGCCTCCTGCTTCCTGGAATTGACTCCAGGCTCCCCGCAGCCTGGCCCTGGATAAGCAGTTCTGGAAAACAAATGGATGAAGGATTGTTGTAGGAAAGACAAGACTTCATTGAAGCTGTGTAATATGTCTTTCGAGGTGAAATACACATAGCACCTATAATATACAAGCATATTTTATGCAATTGGCATACCATATGGGAGCATTTTTCACAACGTGGATCAAAGTATTTACATCAGAAAGAAGGTTAATGATCCCCTGAGTGTTTTTTCCTCTCTACCATAATTTCAAGAAAAAGGTTCTGTTGAATGTAAGTGTAAGAAGTCCAGGTTATGACACTGGTGAGCAAGCAGATGGGGTTAACCCAATGTAGGTGGGAGGGGGTTGGGGGGCAGGGAGACCCCCATCCCACAGCCCAAGACCAGCAAGCTGCCTCATCTCCTGTTTCACTAATTGATCCGTGGATTCCTGGATGTGGTAGCCATTGGTCCCGGTGGCCCACGCCCCGTCATTAGTCTTGTCCTGTGAGATGGCCCGGAGACAGGCAGCATCCCACCTCGCTCAATGGTGCAAGAAAGGCACTCAAAGTGGCAGATTCCTCAAATAGCTTTCTACTTTCATGCACTGCTGCAAGTGGAGAAACAAGTATTTCCCTCCTCAGAATCTGACAGTGATTTCCCACCTTCTTATCTGCAGTAGAAGGCATTTCCATATCTGCTATTCATCAAAAATTTAAACACAATACCATTTGGAATCCTTTCATCCTATGGGCCAGAATGAATTGATGGAAACACTTCATCAAAACAACTGACATATTATACTATATATTAAACTGTATTCTTACTGAGTTACTGGCATTCCATAAGAGATTGAGGACAGATAATAAATGTCGTACTTCAATTGCTGAAATCATTACCATAATTTAAAGGTGTCGTTTAAATTTAATCTTTAAGACTGAAGTGGCCTTAAAATGCCAGGCCTCTGCTAGCATTTTCCCATATTGAAACAAGTTTGTGTGCTTTTTTAAGAAACTATAATTTTATATGAATATCTAAATGTTTTTCTTCTAAATTCTTTTATTTTATCACATTTAAAGAATTCATAGAAAAAGGGAATTATTGCTTCAGCCTGAGTGAAATATTAAGACATTATACAAATCATAAATCATACCTTAAATAGTCTGGATTATTATTTAAAAATGTATCAAATGTATGTATAGATACATCAATACAATGTAATCTATATCTTTTCTAAATTTTCAATTTTTATATCGAGCTGTGGATACACTGTGTGTGTGTGTGTCTGTGTGTGTGTACTTTTTAATCTCCTGAAAAAAACTGTTCAAATCCAAACTAAAGAGGAATTTTGAGACTGACCTGAGGTGCAATTAGAGTTCATTTGAATGCTGTGAGGGAAGACTTTTCATTGGCCGAACTCTGCATTCCTCTAGGTTATCCTGCATCCTCTCCCGCACTCCACCTCCAGGCTGCTCCATAATGGGCCCTGGTTCATGTCGAGTGCCCTCGCCGCTCACACTGAGCACACGGAGCTAGGCTCTCCACTGGGCCCTTGCTCCACCTTCTCTTGCCCTTTGTTGCCCGGCGGCCCTGGACAATGGCCAGTAATTAGTAACAGTTGTCTGTTTTTCATTCCTGTACGGTGATATCCTGTGGTCCTCTCACGGTCTGACCCTTTGCCATGCAAATGCATGGTTGCTTTCACATAAAAATAATGCAGACAGTACCAGATGACAGGCATCCTGGGATATGTAGCATACACTGTTGTGCTGAACATATGTCCATGAATTGCTCCTATATAAGTCTAGGGCTTGTAAAATCCTAATGCTTCAGTCATTATTGTTTAATGTGTTTCTTTACTTTTAATATACTTTTACATATTAATAATTTATATTGTCATTGTTAAAACAGGGACTTCAGGCTTTGAGAGGTCGGGCAGAAAATGCAAAGTAGAGGTATTAATATTACCTTCCTGCCTACCTCCAGACAGCTGTAGGAGAATAATAGTAATTAATAAATAACTACAGAAGGCCTGAACAAATAATATTTCACAGATACTACAGGCAAATGTATGGTGGCAGGGAACCCCAGCTGTTTCCAGGATGTGAGAAAGGTGGATCTGTGCAGTACAGACAGGTTCTCTGTATATTATAAATTCCCAGCATGCAGCTTCGACACACAGCTGACCTGCCCACCACACAGAGCTGTAGCTAAGCGTTCTGTGAAATAATAAAGTTACTTGCAGCCTGTTAGCTGGTGTAGGTATACATTTAATTATCATTGCTAGCTGTGTCGAATTTTTGCTTTATATAGCAAAATTGAAAACAAATATTTGAGCAATATCTGAGCATTGAATTGGCTTGTATTGATTTAGTTTTACTATATATACAAGCATAAATATACGTTTGACTGGTGTGACATCAATTAGTTTGTTAACTGAAACAATGTAGTATTCCCGTAAAGGTTCTACATTTATATATTACTTGGTATAAAGGCAACACTGGTTACAACCTTGTACTATAACAACTATTTCAGTTTCTTCCAAAAGCCCAGTTGTATAGATAGGTTCTTAAATGATATTTTGTGGCTTTGGTCCACACTGTGCTCTACAGTATTTTACTTAAATAGCATTTTTTGTAGAAAAATGAAGAACGACACCAGAACGCTTATCCTGCACACCACAAACCATGCTTTTATTCACAGATCAAATCAATCTCGAAATTCAACGCACATTTAAAAATAACTTGCACCTCCCGAAAGTATCTCTGCAAAACAATGCAATATAATATGAGATTTTAAAAGCAGCTTCTTCAGCTCTTTGTCAGGCAGGAGAGCTTCCTCCTGGCAGTGTGTCTGTCCAAGGCCAGGCCCAGTCTGCAGCCCTTGATGTGACAGATCCTCCCCTAAACCGTCCATGTGAATCCAGCTGATAATGAGGTGGCAAATTACTGTCTTCAATGTCCCAAAAGGAAGTCCCAGTCGGGCTCCCCGTCAATGGAAGTGTCAAAGGTCTGTCCCTAGGGGCAACAAGGAGGTGTCCACCACTATCACCCCCTCCCTCTGACTGTAAAACAACAATGGGCAACACTTTATTGATCAGCTAAGGAAGTTTTCACTAATTTGCCATTTCCCTACAGTGTTTGAACGACTGCTATTTATAGAGTTTGTCTAGAGAAGGTCCAGGTGGATATGGCTGAAGTCTCACACATTTCTTCAACCAGATGGATGGGAGGGGGTAGGGCCGTGTGCTTCTAGGGAAGGTAGTAACCAGTCAACATGTAAGAATGCATTTCTCACTCGACAATAACTACTCTTGCCATTTCAGTGTCCACGGTAGCCTGCTAAAAATGTAATGAAGTAGTGTAAAATACAGGACATGAGTTAGAATGATGCCTCAGCACAATACAGGACCCCTGGAAACAATGGCATCATATTTTCGGCCTAAACCAAACCTGAAACAAAGCATGTTTGCTAGACAGAATTCCTCAGCAAATATTAAAGCATTAACAGACTGCGATAAACACAAGTTGCATCTAAATAGATACATGCAGAATAAATGGAATGAAAAAGAATATTTTCAATGCTTTAACTGTGCACTGTGATACATATGTGTGCATTCCTGTGTGCAAAGCTTATTTCTTACAGTTCTGATCAATAATACTCGTGTCTCAAACCTTAGAAACCATAGCATGGTAGAATGCAGCAAACCCTAGCTGCTCATGCATAAATTAATAATGTTCAAAATACAGCATGAGGTAACCTCCACATAAACTGAACCGACGAAAATGTGTGCTGGATTGAATAACCTGCGGTTCATGGAAAAATAGCTGCTCCAGACCTACTGCCATAATTGTGGTAGGCCAGAGTGTTGTAAAAAGAGAGGAAACAATCACCTAAAACGGAAAAACAAAGCCATCTCGTCATTTTCAGTGTTTTGTGGTGGGATGTGGAATTTTAGCAGTTGAGCTCAGTCTTCTAGACAGAAAAGCAGTAGTTACAGTCACTGCCACATGACTGGCTGTCTGCTTTTCATTTAGAACCTTATGAACTGATACTAAAAGACAGAATCAGCTAGAATGAATTAGAAAGATATCTGATGCTCAGGGAAACCAACGGAAAATCACTGATGGGAGTCTAACTCAATATCTGAACTGCAGTTGTTTTTATGTAGAAATTTTCTGTACTGAATAGAACAAAGAAATTTTGAATTTGCTATTTCCATTTTCCCTTTTGAAAATTATGAATAGTTCCATGTAATGGAGCAAAAGAAAAAATATATAATAGATCATCCATCCATCCACCCATTTTCTAAACAATTATCTTCCTCAGGGTCACAGGGAGGCTTGGAGTCTGACCCAGGTAGCAGGGGGCACAAGGCGGGGGTCATACTGAGCGGGATGCCAGTCTATTGCAGGACAGATAAACGTACACACTCATACACCTGTCATACACACTGGGGCGTTCTGAGACATGCATTACCTCTGGATTTGGATTGCATGCCTTTGTCCTGTGAGGGGAACCTGGAGGAGCCCAAGTGACCTGAGGAGAACATGTAAACTCCACACACACAGAGTAGGGGCTGCAATAGATGAAAGTTTCTTTTCTTTTCTGGTAGAGTTAAGGAAGTCCTGATCTAACATTTTCAAAATATATAATTCGCTTAGGAAAACTGGGAGGATGAGACTACGGAAGATGAGGGAAAGCCCTTGGTGAGCAAGACACTGTCACTGCACCACATCCTCTGAGTACATTTACCTTTAAGGTGCTGACGACTGGCCCCAGAGATGGCATAAAAGACTCCAGAGAGGAGCAGGCAGCCACCAGAAACAGAACATTGTGAAGCATCTCTGGGCACTAATTAGATTACTTATGCAAACCTCTAAATGAAAGCAAGAAACATGAGGGAGAGAGCCCACATAATTATGACAATGTTTTTATAGAAGAGACCATATTATTTTCAGTTTATGTCAACAGTTGTAGTCTCTTAATCACCAGCAATTGTGCCGTACACACACAATAAACAAGGCAGCCATACAATTAGCACAACACACGGTGGTTAGGGACTGCACACTTCAGAATACTAAAAAACAACCATGTGCGGTGAATATGGCAGACTCTGATAGCCCCAGAGGCTTTCCATTATGTGATAGGTGGGCTATCCCTTGATCCTTTTCCAAATCAGTGGGTTTTTTTTTTACACACAAACATTTGTGCTGCGGTTCTGTCTCCAAGTATTGCAATTCTTTCTTGGGGAACTGAGGTGAAATTTTGAGGGATTCATGTGGAGAGCTAGGCTATGGCATAGCTGGATGAAGTTAAGAAAAACTTAAAATTGACATATTACTTATAAAACTATTATTCATTTTTAACACCTGGTGAAAACAATAAATTTCAAACGAGTGTGGCACCAGCATATATTACTACTGTTCAAAGGCAGGTGATCTCCAAATGTATCTAGCATAACCTTGAACACCATCTGTTTTAAGTGCAGATGCAAGTAATCCCTTAAATGAAACATTGTCCAGTGTTACAATATTTTATTAGTGGCACAATAAGTTGTTGTGTGATGGGGAGGTACAGTTACATAAATGGCTGAAAGGAAACTCTTTCATCTTGTAGCTCATGTTATTAGGAGTTGGGTTATCTAGAACAAACACACCATACGGGACAGATGGACACCAGTGCTCATTTAAAAGAATCCTAATTGCTATTATTGCTCAATGAGGCCTTCAAAGAAATCAAAGCGGCGGACCATGGCGGACTTAGGTACCCACATAAATAGACAGTCTGATGTCTGGAGGTGGGCGCTGGGCACCCTATGATGTCACTTGGCCCTTGCAAGTTTCTCATGGGAAAAGTAACACTTCGTTCGCATAAAAGACCAGGGAGCTGTCGAAGTTACGAGCGCAACCAGCACAGCGTTTGATGTAGCCATGTTATCCGTCCTTTTGGCTTTTTGTTTCCATTCAGAGCATAAACGTGATTATCGAAGTGGGCCGTTTCGTCTTCAGAGAGCACAAAAGTCCCTCACTAATTGCTGCCACATCAAATAAGTAGGAATGGCCCAAGCGGAGGCCTTCAAACTAATGTGGAAAAAAAACGAAGCGTCACTTAAAGCTGGTTGCTTTTTGTTATTCCCAATCAAACATGAGTTTTTTCTTGGGTTGGGGAGGCAGCGAGAGGGTTGGGGTGGGGGGGGTGCTTGTCATGCAGGAAGACCTCTTCACAGATTAGTTCTGCACCAGCGACTGTTTGCCATTGGATTCGGGTACAGCCAATCCGACGACGGCACCTTCATTGTTCCCCTGCACAGAGCAAGAACAGTGGACCGCGGAGAGAACAAAACCATCAGGCGAGGGCCCTGTGTATTTTCAAAGTGTAACTCTTCTCCCCACCGTCATGGCCCAGTGAAATGAGTGCCTCAAACCTGGCCCGTGCCACACAGAGCGAGAAAAAGCTGTCAGCTCAGGGCCTTTTCAAAGGTGCATCCCTTTTGTGCAAACAGGACCTAGAAGTCACAGTCCATATACTCCTCAAAGCATGCCAGGAGTCAAAAAGCCATTGACTACTTTGCATTCACTGTTATTTGTTTCTTCTGTGTTTTTGTCCCTTCTACTTTGGTCTTGGCTTTCTTGTTCCCTTACTTTGTCACCCTTGTCGTGGGTAGACTTGTGGGGGGGGGGATGAGAAGCTGGTGGGGGTGGTCACCAATTGTGATCCATACCCAGAGTCTCTCCTTGAATCTTGTCAAAGTCATGACCTATTGGTATTTGGATATGGTCAGCGGTAGCAACAACCATGTTATCAAAGCCATCGGGTCAGGCTAACACTTAGAGAGCTGCAAGATAAACACATGCGGTTTGAACAATTCAGTCCGTCACCACGGCTTACGTTATTTCACTGAACCAGGCAGTGTTGTCACTCACAGATAAGTAAGTTGTTGGGGAGGGGGGGTTGAAGATTGTAAATGATCCTACAAGAACTTCACCAATGCTTTCCAAATACCTGTGTCTGTGGGCGACTCCGCAGCTCGGAGAAGCTGGCCTCATTTCACAGGTCCAATCTTATAGAGTTGTTTTAATCTGTGAATTAATCTGGCTAGAAGGTGTTTGTCACTATGACATAGGAACTTCTGTAGACAGTAAATTGTTTTGTACTGTTCTGTAAACAGTTAATTGTTCTGTAAACACTAAATTTATGTGCATGTTTTATTGTCCATCTGAGTAGAATGGTCACAGGCTTTTTGCTCCAATGCTCCTTATATACAAATATGCACAAATATGCATCTCATTGTAGACAGATGACATTACTTCTAAACAATGGAAATCAGTAATTAGTTTGTCCCTTGATAATCATGACAGTGACCTGGGCTTGCAGTGATCTGGGATTACAGGGTAAGCTGAGCTACTTCAGATGAGAAAATAACATTGTCACCTTAAATTTCCCTGTAAACCTGAAAGTGGTCTTATGTGCAGGCTGGAGTGTGGTCTAAAAATACCGAAAGAGATGCCAGTGGGGCTCGTCACAGGCCACGGTATGTCAGCTTTTCAGGCTTGCAGCTCTATAAATACAAACTTTGCCAGTGGGAAGTTAAGGTTAACTTTGTACTGCAAAGAGTGTCCAGTGCAGAAAGGAGAGACGCTATATATGACATCTGCAATTCACACTTAGTCAGCTTCTGTAACTTCAGTTCCTTTGATTTTTCCATTTAGCTTTCTATTGACTTCTTTTGATGTAACCTGGGTGTGTCATTCTGATATTGCAGGACTGACTGGTGAAATGTGAAGCAGACATGATGGTACATCATGTTCCCTAATAACTGAAGAGTGGATTTTCTTTGTTTCTCAGACATTAGGTGGTCTGTTGCAGCCCTGAGCTCAGAACGATTTAGGAACAAACATCCAACTGAAAAAATCGATATGTTGAGAGATGTTAAAGTGGCTTGGGAAGAAAATGTCAACTGAGTATGAATAAACGGCTTTTATTAAGTGTAAGTCTTATCCTCCTGCTGCTGGAAAATGGTCTGTTTTGGTCTGAGTCACTGGAAGTGCATGACTCAAGCTGAAACCATCATACCTGGTTCAGTTTAACAAGGAATATGCTTCAGATCATTTCACTCAGGTGTAAGCTGTTGATTCTGAAGCTGAGTCTGATGAAACCTTCTCAGCCCGGTTATGCCAGATGAAGCCATCTATTTTGTACAGTGTTGGTGTTTGATCATATTGCCTATTGATTCCATTCAACTTTTGGAGAACAGCTAGTCCACAGAGGTGCCAAACATTTGTTTAGATTTACATGCATGCCTTCAAGGAGTCAGCTAGGCTAAGCTCCCACTGAATGTCCATGTAGAAGAATAAGCAGTACTGGAGCGGAAGTACACACATACATTTAGCAAACACTTTTATCCAAAGCAATATTCTTTTTTTCTCTTATTTTGACCCTGAAAGCAGGCTCAGCTAGTTCCTATAGCAGGGGCTGCTCAAGGGCCCAGCTGTAACATCACTCTGCCGACCAGGGTAACCTAACAATCGCAGACACTGCATCGTAACCCCATGAGCCAGACACACCGCTGCTCACACACCTCTGGACTCGGAGCAGTCCTAAGGGGCTCATCAGCCCGCAAAGCCCACCAATGGTGAAAGAGACACGAAAGTCCAAGACTGCCAATGGTGGGGAGCTAATGACTTTATGGTGGATTTGTAGGGAGCAGACATTAAGACGGGAGCTCCAGCCATGAGGAACCGGCAGCTGGAAGCAAACAAGTGCCCTTTGATCCGCAGTCGAGGAAACCGTAGCAGCGACTCAAGGTAAGTTTACTAACTCAAATAAGCAGCAAGAGTGGGAACCCACCGCAAACAAATAAAGCTTGTTGCCACTCTGGAGTCTATGGGAAAGCCTTCCAGACCATCTTTTTGTTAGAGAAGAGTATGTCCAATCACCATCACCCTTCTGAGTGGCAGCTCTCTCATCCCACCAGCATCTCAACCCAGTATTTACACAGACGACAACAAGAGCCACTTGTCTGTATTGCCACCCCTGGTAATCTTTCCAAGAAAAGGAAACATTTAGTCTTGTAATATAATACCAGGATTAAACATGCTGCAAGCGACTGTTTGTTTAAATCAGGCTTTGTAATAGCTTCCAAAAAGGGGAAGAAGGGTGTCCAAACACTGTTATTTCAGTGATCTGAAAATCAGGATTTGTAAGTACATGCTAGGAAGCGTGTGGCTGTGTAATCTCCTGTTAAGTACTGTGCTTAGCCTGGGATGCATCATTTTGTTGGTCATGGGGAAACATTCTTTAACTACACATCTCTGTTTTTAGCATAAGAATTGTCATATTTTTTTTTTAAAACTTCTTTTGAACTACCTTGGTCTCTGTTAAATCGAATTATAATAAACTTATGTTTTTTGCTTGTCATTTCTATATGTCCAATAAATTATAGACAATTTTATTCAGTGTTGACAGTTGTGGATCAAAGAATGTTCCATTGGGATACTTGTGTGTCATTAATAACAAAAGTGTACTTCTGGAGGGAAGGTAATGGCTGGTGTAGATCACAGCGCAGAGCTACTTTCTCCCTCAGCAGCTCTGCCTGGCAGCCTGGGTGTGGCGGGGGGGTCATTTCCAGTGGGCCATCACTTAGCATGTCCCTCTCTGGAGGAAAAATATGGCAAATCCCCCAACACTAGGCACACAGCTGGTCACGGGTAGGGGGACATTGGCTGAATGACTCCCCCACGACCCTCTCTTCAGCCTCCATTCAGTCTTGTCTGGAAGCCTTGTGGGGGGGCAGTGGTGGGTCAAGGATGGATGGGGGGGGGCTTAGAAACAGCAGATTACAAATCTCACTGGACAGGCATTAACTCCCAGCATGCACAGCACCAGGCACACATACAGGAGCCCAGGGGCACAGCAGGACACCTCCAGCACACCTGGGCTCCCCTTCGAGCCCCTGCAGGCGGCCCCACGTGCTGCTCCGAGGTGGGTCACCCACCGCAGTCACTCTGTCCCCCCAGGTTGTGCACGCTGGTGCATCTATTTCTGACTTGGCTTCAGCCCCCCGTGGCTTCCAGGGGGGGATTAGTGGCACACATGGGGTTAAAGGTTCCCCCTTACAGGACATCTGAGTTGAAGGATTCCTCAGTGCTGGTAATTTGTCTAGAATAACTGCCTTAAACCAGCCGCCAAAATAAAAAGCCCCTCCCCCGCCCATCATCGCTGTAGGTCTGTCCTGAATGAACACTTGAAAACACTTAGAAGACCCTTGCTTATGGAATGGAATCTGGAGTGAGCAAAACAGCAGCCTAGTCAATGAATATTTATACTGATGGAGTTTCTGCCATTTGTGCAGATACTTGTACAGAATTTATTGTTTATTTTATTTTTTAATACCATAGTTCTGTTAGATAAACTCCATGTAATTCAAGGAACTGACAAGATGCAGCGAATGCAGCCACAAGGAGGTATCATTTGGCTTTTGCCTAAATGCATAAAAAATATGGGTTAAGTAGTATCTGAAATGCATGTATGAATGAGACATTGTTTGTATGAAGTCTTGCTTGAAGTCAGCAAAATATACTCAAAATCTTTATCACAAAGATACCTGTAAACTGGGTCCTGTAAAATTTTTATTTGGAGAGAAGCAGGTGAGTTTTAGAGCACTCTGTTTGGTCTTGCTAATATTTGAAGTGGTTCCACAGGTGGCCATTTTATCTCTGTTTACTTAGATTAATCTATGGCCATTATTCTTCTTTCTTCTGAATGCTGCCAACTGAATGTGAATGGTTCTTTAGTGCTGCAATCTTACACCCCAATAAAGAGCTCACTGAGTGACGAGTGAGAGTGCTGCCACCTGGTGTTCAGGAATAGTCATTAGTACCATTATGAAATAATTAATTCGTAAAATGCCTAACTTACCCATGTTTCACCAAGGATGTATTTTTGCCAAAAATTCCTTGATGTCTGATACCGGTGTTGGTCCAAAACTCATTTTTCATTGTTGTGTTTCACCTTAGCTACTTTATTAACCTTAGATGTAATTTTAGGAAAGGCAGCTGGTTAGAAGGCAAACGGAGGTGCCTCAGACTCAACCTGCTAATTATACAGGCTTTGTGGAGGTGATTAAATTGTTTGTGTGGGAGAATTAAAGGTTTGCTTTTAAATGACTGTTCAAATTGCTTTTTATTTGAAACCAGCCTCTGTTGTTTAACATTGTATTGGCATTCCAAAAAAGTAATAGAATGATGAGTCTTCATCCTTCGTGTTCTTACAATGTAAACAAACAGTATAAAATCCTAATATATATATAATCATTGATATATATATATATATATATATATGCATTATATATGTGTGTGTGTTTGTTTGTGTGTGTGTATATATATATATGTATACTATACAGCAATAGTCACCACAAAATATTGTTTCTACGGAAACACTTTTGATTAGCTTTAATTTTAGGACCCCTGAATAACAAAAGAATTCACCAGAACATCCATCTCTCCATAAAAAAATAGATGTCCACTAAATATGTCAGCACGGCCAGGTGTGGATGTTTTAAAAATGTAAATGGTCAAGCCTATGAATGTGCACGACTGCAAGTGCATTCGTAGGCGTGATGCATGTTCACCACCGCCATTCACCGTTACTTGGTCCGAAAATGACTTCTCCTGCTTAGTCGGTCTTTGCATTAAGGTAATGTGATCAGTCAATGTGCTCTAAAGATAGAAGAAATGTGAGTCACAGGCCATCTGTCCTTGTGTGACCTTAAAACAAAACATAATCTCAATACTTCTATTCTTTTCAAAGGGCCTTTTGCAGTGTCACCTGGAATAGTTTAGCTTTCGTTCCTGTTACTTGCTGCATGATGTGTACATGTGACGTCAGTGCTCTCTAATCACCGCAATCTGTGCAATATTCTGACGGGGATCTTTCAAATTCCTCAAGGGGCTGCAAAGTGTACAAGCTCATCTGCTTTTTTATTACAGTCTTTCCTGACACACAAAGATTATTCTTTTCATCTATTGACATGTGCGTCTGTTTCAAGGTGCAGCTGGAAGGACCACTTGCATGTGGCCTCGATTTGCGAGCTACGCCATGAAGGATGACAGGGAGTCACTCATGCAGCAGGAGCTGTGACGTCTCAAGGTTGGGGGCGCCTGCCTCTGGTGTTTTACTGAGCCCTATGGAATTCCCTATGGCATGACTGGCAAACCAAGTGTCTGCCCTGCTTGTGTCACCCCCTGTTATTGGTCATTCTTGCCCTCATTGCTGATTTCAGGGTCCCTTGGCACGCTTTGAGTCAGGATGCAGGGGGGCGCAGCAAGTGTGTCCTGCCCGGCATTAACCCGGCAATAATTTTAAAGCGCTCAGGCTGAAAGTGATGCGGCCAACGGAATTCTCCAAGCTGTTTACTCTATCTATCACAGAACGTGTCATTCACCTTGGGCCTTGAAGCATATCTGCCTGGGGAACTAGTTATTTTACAGCCTAGTTTGTGTGCATACTGTGTGCAATCAATCTATGCAGCTTCCTAACTTCGTTTGGTCTGCAAATTATAATGTGCTTTTGAAGTTTTAGATTTGCTTTTGGTATCGCAGAAAGATAACAAGAAGCCTTCCACTGACACACAAAGAGGTTACTAGAATTCAAAGACCTACCGTAACCCCTATATATACGAAGACGACACTGCCACAGTTTGAAACACTTCCTGTCAAATGAAATACTTGGATGATAGTTCCTAGCCATCATATGTATGATACAACGTGAAGGTATTTTGCTTGACTCACAACACCTTTCATTACATTGGGGGAAAGGAAACACAGGCAACAGCAGTTTCCATCATCAACAAAGCTAAGTGGCGTTAAAGGACGAATATTCCAAATATTTGTTTAGTCCAGTTGTCTGAAACTGTGATGACTGACTTCTGATCCTTGGGGTTAACCCCCTGTGTCAGAGATGCTGAGACCTCTGAAAACCACCATTGTTGTGTTGCTTTTAATGTGTTTACTGATCCCCAGTGAATAAACGTTCCTCAACAGGAAAATTACATAAAGGGTATTCAGGTTCTTGCATGGATTTTTCATATGTTGCATTTTTTACAAGGTTTGCATATATAAGGTATACAACAGGGTTTTAACATACTTATATATGGGTGACTCCATGTGAACAGAGAGACGTGTGTCGATATGTTTCATTATTAAAGCTTGAGGACTTAAAAAACATACAAATGTCATAAATACCAGGGCTTACTCATTACAGGGCTTAATCATTTCAGGGCTTAATCATTTCAGGGCTTACTCATCCCTTTTTGTCATTTTCACAGCTGGGGTGACTGCTTTACATTGTTTAATTGAAAGTAATTGTCTAGATCAGGGGGCACAGATGGGAGGTTTTGGGGGGGGGGTGATCCGTTCCCTCACTTTTGAGTGGGAAAAAAAGTAGGACATTAAATAGCATTGGGTATCTAATTGTTTGAACTCTTCAAAGTGTGTCCACCATCATGAACTACTCGTGTGAAATGTTAAACTACATGTGGCACTGTACACTCGCGTGTGCATCCCCGTGGCGGTACACTCGCGTGTGCATCCCCATGCCTGTACACTCGCGTGTGCATCCCCGTGGCGGTACACTCGCGTGTGCATCCCTGTGCTGTTTCCCCATAGTGAAGGGCTCACATTCCTCTTAGCCTTTTGAAGCATACAGCTTCAAAATTTGTCACTTCCGCAATATCCAACCGATTTAACAAAGGATAAATAACTCTGCTGTCACTTTCTAAATTATTTTATTAAAACACAAATATATACTATATCATATACTATAGCATTTTATATTGTGTTGGATGCAGTGTTAGTAATTCAGACCAATGTGGTTTGCAATACAAAAAGAACACAATGCAGCACTGTTTGGTCCTCCTACTTCAAGAATGCACCAATGACCCAGGGGTATTTGAAGTGTAAATTGCTGACCACAGCTGTAGAAAAAAATAGACAAAAAAGAGTTTAAAATGATAACATGAAGTACTAATTTCATGGGCTCCATGACACCTTATGAGAATGAACTCAGGCATATGAGATATTCAGGGCGGATCAATTCAGTGATAGTCTACGGGATGCACCCATGTGCTCAGTGATATTTTAAAAAAGGCAACAATGACTCACTTTTACATCTGTCCTACATACAAGGTCAGACCTATCTGATTTGGGGAGCTAGGAACAGGCAGTGTATCATCTCCCATTTACATCATGCTCCTTAGAGTCAGAGCACAGCCTGTGTAGCAGCCTCAGCATGGGTGGTGGCTTTCGTCTACTGAAATGACTCTTGTCCTCTATAGGTCAGTGTGTGTCGTGCAGCTGGGCACTGCCCATGCTGAGTCACCAGAGCCCTACGTTACTCCCTGATGTCCTGTGATACACTTTGCAACCCTTCAGTTGACGATGGCGCCCTTTGGCTGGGCTATGGGCCCAGATTTACTGACTGACTTAGGGTCACCTTCAGAGAGGATCTAAGTGGGCCATATATAAGATGGGAGCAGGCGTGGACTTCAGTGGGGGGGCCATGTATAAGATGGGAGCAGGCGTGGACTTCAGTGGGGGGGCCATGTATAAGATGGGAGCAGGCGTGGACTTCACTGGGGGGGGCATGTATAAAATGGGAGCAGGCGTGGACTTCAGTGGGGGGGTGGATTTGTGTGATAAGCCCATTTGCTCACCTGAGTTGCTACCCTAAAAACTGAGTTGTTCCCCTTTTTGTTTTACTTCTCATATCCCTGAAATGGCCCTTTGTGTTCCTTCTTCTCCAACCACAAATTCCTGTAACGTCTCTCTCACATCCTCTTGCTCCCTATGTCGCGTAGATCATCTCCGTTTCCTCCAACACAGATCGTACACCCTGCATCTGGGTAGGATCCTCACGCGGCCTGTAATGCCCGTGCTAGCAGCTAAATGGTCCATTGGAACATGTGGCTGGTATTTTTAGGTCTGGCATGAGTGTGTATATGTACGCATCCATGTGCTTATGCAGCATGTCGGTGAGACTAAATGTCTGGGCTTATGTGCCGCTGTGGGTAGGGATTCTGTAATGGACCCAGCAGTGGAGACCCCGCCATATACATAATGACTGTACATGTAATGTAATTCTACACAAGTACAGCTCTATCATTCCTGTAACTTCAGAGTTACACAACCACAATAGGCAGTTTCCTTTATCTGAATATGGGGTATTTCCTGTTGATTCTTTGACAACTTATATGTTATTTCCCAGCTAAATGGGGAGATTCCCAGACTGTGGCAGAGAACACTCTTACTTTAACATTAATTTCCACATTAATTTTAACATTTCAACAAAGGTTCTGTCAATGTCAGCACTTAGAACTTTTCGAAACCTTAATCGTAACATTCAGTAAACATACTTATGACCAAAAATTGTTAGCGGGAGACTTATGTGGGTTCCAGTCTTTGTGATAAGTAACAGTCAGATTATTATAAAACTACCTCTGATAAGCAACAGACAGTCAGCAGTAACAGACTACCACAATAAAATCCAGGACCACCCATTTTTAGGGTGATGCAGATGGAGTGTCAATTTAACACACTCTGTACTGGGGGGTCAATCTCCACTCAATCAGCTGTGTCAGTGTCATTCATGGAATGAAAACATGTGAACTCTTTAATCTGTGTGTGTGTATGGATTAGGTTAATGTTACTTTGTGGGGACCAAATGTCCCTCACAATGTAATAAAAACCTGTTATTTTGATGTTGTGGGGACCATTTTTCAGGTCCCCACAAAGATCTGTGAATGCAATAAAAAAACTAAAAATGCCAAAAGTCTCATGTTTTGTTTGGTTAGGGCTGGGTGGGGGTTAAGGTCGTCATATTGTGATTATAGTTTTCCCCATAGAAATGAATGCAGAGTCCTCACAAAGATATAATTACAAACCTGTGTGTGTGTGTGTGTGTGTGTGTGTGTGTGTGTGTGTGTTTGTGTGTGTGTGTGATTACAGATCGCTAGAGATCACAGGAATGCTGGATGAATTTCAGTCATGTTTGTATCGCATAAACACCACAAACAAGCGTCGTGCTGGGTGGTAATGGTGCCAGCCCAGTGCCACAGTGGCCAGGGAGCAGTTAGTAAGGAATGCAGCGACACATGCTTGCGCCCCCCACCAGACAGGCGCCGACAGGGGGATTGGAAGCCCCAGGAGGCCATCTGCACGGCATCCGGATCCCTCCTGGGAAACCTTCTCGGCCAGAGCGGGAGGTCCAGCAGCAGCAGGAGAGGCTGATGTAAACCCTCAGATGCCTTATACACCTCTGCATGTGGACCTGAAGCAATTTCAAGAGTCTGCAGCAGTGGTTAAACCTGGACTATGGCATAGTCTGAAAAATCCCCGGCTGGCAGAATATATCTGGAAGCGTAATGTCCTCGGGAAAAACAGGAATAGTTTCTTTGGTCATCGACATCTAATCTTTGCTGTTAAAATAAAGTTGTGTTTACTTTTGTGTCAGTGTTTAACTCAGGAATTAATCATTCAGCAGGAAAAGGAAGGACAAGCTAACCTTTTGCGGTTTTTGCCTTTTGCAGATGCCTCTGATGTCACTGGCTCTCAGCAGTGACGTAGCAGGGAAACATCCATCAAATGCTGGTCCCGAGAAGACGGGGGGTGGAGGGTGGCCGCCAGTGAGGGGCTCCTTATATAAGAGAAGCACATCGGCCTCTGTGTCTCACTGCTGCTCCTCCCGCTGGAGTCACTTTGTTGGGCCCGTTTGATTTCCTAACCCCTGTCAGATCGATGCACTGCCAGCCCTCGCCTCGCACCCCCCCCCCATGCAGCTGCCCAGGGTTCAGACGACCGACTGCTGTTCTTGGTCGCCACATGACACACTCCATGTCCCAGCCAATCACATCCTGCCTCCTCTCAGGGGAGTCTCTCATTAGCCTCACCAGCAGTGGGCATGTGAAATCTCAGCCTGGCCGGCCCCTGGGGTCACGGAAAGCGTCAGTGAGTCATAGACACTGACTGGAACAAACATTTTAAAGGAATGTGCCTTTAAGTGTATTGGCTGACATCTTGACTAACTTCTAAAAAAGTTTTTGTGACACAGACGTGGTTTTGAACTCGCTGAACTATGTTAAAGCAGCCAGAAAATATGAATATAAATAATCACACACAGCATGGAAAAAAATCCAGTATTAGCGAAGCATGAAGACCATCATAAATATCGCAACGGGGGCTGGGAGATGAGGGAGACATTTTGGCATGATGTGATATTCTGTGGCACTATGGGCAGAGCGTTTCAATGAAGGGGGGGTCAACTGAACAACTTCTGCCATGGCCAACCCCTGCGGCACAGAGCTGGGAAACCCCACAGGCCTCAGCGCAAACATAGGTGGGAGAGCGAGAGCCAGGCCTCCTCTCCCAATGTACCTTCCGGCTTCACACCCCCTGTTTCACACATTGAGAGAGGGAGCGGGTGGCAGTGGGGGAATGGATGGGTTCTCGTGCTGTGGTGAGCCAGGGGTCCTGGAGTCAAAAAACTAGTGCGTGGCTCCTGTATAAACACTCTGCAGCCATGGCTGCGTACAGGTGCCATTCCACACAAACTCTGTTTAGTGCATTTTCATATGCCATATTCCATTGTCAGACTGTGACTTATTAGTACAGTGGTTACAAGCTCTATAATAAGTTAATAAAGCCAACAACATCAACTAAATACTTCAGTATCAATGCAGTCCTCTGCAGGTCAGTTATTTCACCATCAACCCAAAAATCACACAGAGAAAAGAATTTAAGCCCATTACATTTTATGGCGCTTATTTTTCTTCATATTTCTAATATTCATATATTCTGAGCATTTTTGTGCCATTTAAAGTCACAAAAAGGCTGTTCAGTACTAAATGTCTATCTGAAATGCAGCAAGATTGATGCCACTGGACGTGAAAAGATCTGATTGTAGGACCAGCAGGCAAGATGGACAAGACGTCCATATGCTGTTACTGCCCAACAGTAGCCAACAGGCAAAACCAGCTTTACAGCCCTGGAAACATCGTTTTCATTGTTCTTCAAAACTCAAAGTTCCACAGGATTATTTGGTTAGTTCACTTCAGAGCTTTACCTAGAGTTGTCAAAAAGCTGTTCAGTTTACAAAGGTGATGCACCAAAACATTTTTCGAGAAACTGTCGTATTGAATGATTAAGCGGTAGTCAGCATCAAAATGCAGATTTCTACAAATTATATCTTTATAAGTCAATAACTCACCAAACATTTTAACACCCAGTTATCCAAGAGTACAAGATATTTTACTTCTGTAGAATTCACTGTTTCGGTTCTCAGTCCCAATAGTGGAACACAGAATAAAAAATTAGTTTTTTTATATTAACATTTTATTAGAATTATTTTATTTACAATTATTGAAATATGTAATATGTGGAGTGAATATGAAGTCAGGCAGGGGGTTAATACATGGTTAAAACATACCTGAAGACACTCACCAAGCATAAAAGTATAATTCTTCAAGATTGCCACTAGTCTCACTCAGTTTTTGTTTTTGATGTTTAAATTCAATTCACAGCTCTGACTTGCCCTAAGTACAGTCCAACTTTACCAATACTGTTCCAACTAATTCTGTACTGTTTCATAACATTGTATCATGAGCTTTTACAAAAGTGTATCAAATTTCATCATCACCAGGATAAGGACTTACTCAGCAAAGTGCTTATGTCTGTACGAACGCCAAAAAAAGGTAAAAACGGCCTTGAAATAATCACTCCAGTGTAATGTCCCAGGCTACCAGGAAATATTGATTTCTAAAGCATGCAACTCCAAAGATATAGATGGAACTACTACATGTGGCTTGGTTATATAGATTATTATTATTGCCAAAATGTTGCAATTAAGATGCATAATGCAGCAAAGACATTGTGTGATACCTCATTTTTTACTTAGTCATACTGTTGTATACTATGTTTGGCAAAATTTGAACAAATGAAGTACTACCAATTGCTACTCTTCAAATGTAGTATTTGCCTTGGTTACTCCTTTTTCAATACTGTAGCTCATCACATTTAATATCTGAAATTTTAGCTGAAATTATTCCTGAAAGTAATCTTCCAGTTCTAGATAAATTTCAATAAATTATGAATGCAATTGGCTGGTAATTACTTCATATCTTCTACAATCGTACTACAATGTATAGGCCTACTGAAAAATATTGTTCCCCTTTATGTAAACCTTATGTTTGTTCAACATAATGGGTAATATTTAAAAAGAAGAATAAAATGGTAACAGTAATAAACACCATACTGTCAATTGTGTTTTTATCTCATTTTTATGTCTTTTTTTCCCAAAAATTGTAAAATGTGTAAGGCCATCTGTAAACCAGGGTAACTTCAAAAAGTTTGAATTACATTTACATAATATTGATGTGTTTTCATTGATGTGGTGGGTTCACTTGTTTACGAGATTTTGTGTGTGCCAGGAGTAGTGCTATAGTGATCGCAGTATAAAATTAATAGTGTTCCTTGTAGGTCCATGTAACGTTTATCATTCTGAATTTTGAAATTAAAAATTTAAAAAACAAGATAAACCTTCCCAGAGGAAAACAGAATATTGGAAGATGAATATGGTGATCATTCTTTCATTGGTCTTTCACCCTTTCCTCCTTTCGTCGCAATGAACTCTACCACTGAATGGGGGGGGGGGTCCTTGCAAATCTGCTAGGAAGGGTCTGTTGAAGTTAGTTTGCATGATTTCTCAGATTGCATAATACTAGTATGCCTGTCGTTATGATTAATTACAGATATCTCAGCTCTCCAAGAAATGCTTGAAGTCTATTACAAATTGACAGCAGCTCCCTGACACCCATGAATGATGCACAGCGTCCTGGAAATCTGTTATTCCAATATTCAGCGGAGGTAAAATCAGCAGACAAAAAATTTGACCGCCACCCTTTAGCCCCGGAATTCATTGTCATCCCATCCAGACATTATACCATGGTAAACATTATTTTGCCAGTACAGACGCTCCTCTACCTATGAACTTTAACTTATGAACTTTCAGACATATGAATGAAGAGGACTGTGTTGAGCTCCCGTTTCCTGTCCACAACATCAAATTTTGTTCTACGCACCAATTCCGCCTAGTATGAATTCTGGCTGCTACTCCCGCCACGCAGCAGTGTAGCATGCGTACTCCCAGCATCCTAGTTCTTTGTACTTGCGTATCGGTAAGTGCTCTCTTGAGGTCAAAGTTTACTTTGTTTTTATTGTGAAATATTCTGTGCATCCATTATCCATTTTTGTTTTATGTATCATTAGCAATGTGTTTTAGGATAAGAAAACATGTATTGACTTTATATCATACTTACTTATGCATGTAGATTTGAGTACCCTTAAAATGATGTTGAATACGACTTGCGAACATTTCAAGTTAGGAAAGGCTGTTTGGAACGTAATGTCTGTATTTTAAAAAGCAGTAAAAAAAATTAATTAACAAAAAATAGGTTAACAAACCCCAGTATCCACTTGTTAAGATGCAACGCATGATGTAAAACTGTTTCTGGGACCTGATGGTTCAAATGAACCACAATGGTGGAACTTGTTACATTATTCACCATGATTTCTTTCGTCAGCAAGGCATCATTGGGGTGAAAAAGGGGCTAAATTTATTAAATTCAAACAAAGTAATGAGTGTAGTTGTTCTTCTAGGAGGAATGATTGTTACATTGGTAAACGTTTCATACATATTTGTCGGTATGTATGCACAATGTAACAAATAAACACATTTCTTGATGGGGCAGAACCTAAATTCACAAATAGATGTTAAACATGTAAAACAGGCTAATTGTGGCTGTGAGTTTCTTAAGGTTAATGCTGGAAACAGTCAGTAATAATTGGTGGTTTGGGAACAAATTGGTTTCCCAATAAATTACACTAACACTGGCGAGACAGTAGTTAATAAAACTGTCTTTCAGCTCCGTTATACCAAATTCGGATATTTGCTGAAAACATATCTTATATACTCATTCATCTGAGGCAGCATCATCTGATTGTGTGCACGACAGGAGTGAAGGCTGATTTGCACTTCTGTGTAGAATCTATGCTGTAGCCTGATGCTCACCTTCCCAGAAATGTGACAAAGGAGACTGTGATTGGTCTGTTTAGTAGCATCGCACTTCCTCCTACACATATGTTTGGTTGTTGTTTATTTCCAGCTGGGAAGATTTTAATGTGGGACAAATTGTGTTTAACTCATTGCTAGCCTGCTGTTTTGGCCATGGTTGCATCCATTCATGCTGTTAAAAAAAACACGGTTGAAGCCATTCATGCTTTTACAAAAATTACAGTTGCAAATGTTCTTGCTAGGGCTGCATGATATTGGAATATTTCAGGTATCGTGATTTTTTGCGGTAGGTATTGCAACAGGGGGCAGTGTGTGGCTCAGTGGGCTAAGTCTGTGCGCTTGTAATCACAAGGGTGCCAGTTCAAACCCAGCTTCAGTACATCTGCGGGTCCTTGTGTAAGGCCCTTAACCCCCAGCTCCCTGGGCGCTGCTATGGGTGGCAGCCCTTCATGGACAACTTACTGTACAATGAGCAAGATGAGGGAGGGTTTCCCCACAGGGGTTAATAAAAGTGATGGCTATTATTATATTTGTAAAGCAAAATAAATTTATTTCTCACAAACCTGTCTATGAGTGATCACACGCAGAGATCACGCAAGATGCAATGCCAGTTAACTTTAAACTGATTTTTAAATGTTTACTAGGTAATCTTGAAAGGAACAATCATTAAAATTGCAAAAATTGCTGAATATTGTTTGAAGAATCAAGGATATTTTTATTGTCCCCAAGGAGTAATTACTTGTACATTCAGCAATATCCACGAACATTATACAAACAATAATACATGATAATAATAAATATACAGTAATAAACATAAAAATCCCTCTTAAAATAAAATACAAACAAAACAATGAATAATAACTACAGCATAAAAATCACATTGAAATATTTGAAAAGCCACCATGAAAACTTAGTATTTCAGCTATTTTTTTCTCCATATAGGCAAACTGTATCTGCGGCCAGATGGAAACAACATAAACTCCTTAAACCGCGTCGCTAGGATCAGCCAGAATTGACTGGGCCTTGTCCAAAGTCCTGACCAAGTACAGATGTGTTGAGTCATTCAAGGTCGTACCTGAATTTTTGCTACACTCTTTGACAATCCCCTGCAACCTGTTTCTATTCTTGAGATTAAGCGACCTGCACCAACTATCAAAGGAGAATGTGAGGACAGATTCAATAAACCAAGAGTCAAACATTGTCATAAGGGTATTGTCCATTGACAGAGTAAAAATATTTTAGTGAAACTTAAACCCCTCACTTCAGCCAACTAGCGGTTTGGCGGTGTAATTGTACAAGTATAAATGGTTATGATGGCATAGGCCACTTGCGTAGGTCACAGCATAGGCTGTACTTAGGCTCTGCAAAGGCGCTGCATAGGCTCTGGAAAGATGCTGCATAGGCTCTGCAAAGACGCTGCAAAGACGCTGCATAGGCTCTGCAAAGGCTCTGCAAAGGCGCTGCATAGGCTCTGCAAAGGCGCTGCATAGGCTCTGGAAAGACGCTGCATAGGCTCTGCAAAGGCGCTGCACAGGCGCTGCATAGGCTCTGCATAGGCTCTGCAAAGGCGTTGCGTAGGCTCTGCAAAGGTGCTGCATAGGCTCTGCATAGGCTCTGCAAAGGCACTGCATAGGCTCTGCAAAGGCGTTGCGTAGGCTCTGCAAAGACTCTGCAAAGACGCTACAAAGACGCTGCATAGGCTCTGCAAAGGCTCTGCAAAGGCGGTGCATAGGCTCTGCATAGGCTCTGCAAAGGCGCTGCATAGGCGCTGCATAGGCTCTGCAAAGGCTCTGCAAAGGCACTGCATAGGCTCTGCAAAGGCTCTGCAAAGGCGCTGCGTAGGCTCTGCAAAGACGCTGCAAAGATGCTGCATAGGCTCTGCAAAGGCTCTGCAAAGGCGCTGCATAGGCTCTGCATAGGCTCTGCATAGGCTCTGCAAAGGCGCTGCATAGGCGCTGCATAGGCTCTGCAAAGGCTCTGCAAAGGCGCTGCATAGGCTCTGCAAAGGCTCTGCAAAGGCGCTGCGTAGGCTCTGCAAAGGCTCTGCAAAGGCGCTGCGTAGGCTCTGCAAAGACTCTGCAAAGGCGCTGCGTAGGCTCTGCAAAGGCTCGACATTGCGGCATTTAGGTAGATTCAGTTACCTAAATCTCTGCGGCATTTAGGTAGATTCAGTTATAGATTGGTGAACATACTAAATGGGATTTAGATTATGACTTTAATGATGTTATATTTTTTATTCTAAATGTATTTTATTTTGTAAATATTTTTTTCATAAAAAGCGTGTCTTATTATTCTTTCAGCATTGCCTTTGGTTTACAAATGTCCCTAATTGTATTTTCAATTCTAGTAATAAACAATCTCAAAACAGATTCTATTTTCCCTGTTGTACTGAAATTGCACCGAACCATGAACCAAAAACCGAGGTTTGTGCTGAACTGTGAAATTCTGTGTACCAGTACACCCCAACACGAAAAAATGTTTTGTTTACACAGCCACTTCTTGTTCTCCTTCTCCTTGCATAGAAATTGTAGAAGGACAATTATTATTTTTTGTTTCTGATCGATTAAAATACTGAGGTACACAACATTACGGCAAATTAGCTTGTACCCGGGGTGGAACCAGAAACAGTATTGTCATACGTCATATGATTCAAACGTCATGACTTAACAATCGCTAAAGCCTAGTCAGTATCCTCCCTCTCGATTGTCCTCATCCACCTCCCTGAAATCAATAGCCTAAGGTAGGATGTCTGTGATTATGAAAACATCATTTGTGAACTGGTGGAAAACAATATGTGGGCAATAAATACTGAAATTTAAAAGGATAAGAGTTACGTGGATCAAAAATTCACAATTTTCACAGTTTATTGTGCCATCTAGTGGCTGGGGATTGTCTCTGCACATCCGAGAAACAAGAATATTCAAAGCTTAGTGGATTCTTGCATATTTATTTTACATCCGCAAATCTATGTGTCTTTTTATTTATGTCACGTCTGAGATTTCACAGGTTTACAATTTTGTGAACATTAAAATTTATTATGAGTCCACGTTAAATTAGCATCATCATTTGTACTGCATGCATTGCTTTCACTTTAGATGCAAATCTGTGTTTTCAGTTTTTGAATAATAATCATGAAATGATCCTTTATTTGCAAAAGTACATTAAAACGTTTAACTTCACCTATCCCATCTTGCTTCCCATGGGACACACAGGCAGACGCTCGAAGGTCACGGCGCGGCGTCAGGCAGCCGGCAGTATCTCTGGAGTTGGGGGTTAAGCGCCTGGCTCAAGGGCCAACAGATGTGTGACGATTCTACCAAGACAAGGGCTGAAACCTGCGAATCACAGGCAAAGAGGCTGAACCACACACTGCCCACAATTTAAAACGTTAATTTTAATTTACTAATGTTTTGATTTTCCATAATCGAATATAGCTTTTTTGCTGGTTTTGTGCTGTTTATTTGTACATGCTTTGCTTTGAAGCCACCTGGGGTGAAACACTCAGTCAATTTTCAAACACACAGATGAACACTGACAAAAAAAATCTTTCCACCAGCTGCATCCTTTAAATCAGGGAAACTTATCTTATAGCATTCCATTGGCCTCAGTCAAGGCATATCACTGGAATCCCAGAGGAAGAGGCAATGTGCTTCTGCTTATCTGTATGCGCCAAAGGCCTCTGTTAATGGGCAGGAAGGAAATAAACAGTTGCAGTTCCGGTTTTGGACCTACACATGAAGACTCTTTTTTGTGGCCTCCAGAGGCATGCAATAGGCCTGCTCAGTAATGTGTGAAGTCTGGTTCCGATTAGCTGAGGAAATGGCAGACGGCCCCTGCCCACCCCCGATTGTTTCCCAGCCATTCCCTTAACAAGCAGCTGAGGATCAAACAGGGCCCAGCCTCATGATGTAGTACATGGGCTGTGATTTGGGATGGGAGGCGATGGGCTAGTGGAGCTGGGACAGTCCTCAGCGCTTTATCCTGCTATATTCTACAACCTCTGGGACTCTCTGCTGGAAAACATCCATCACATTGATTCTCTACACGTATTCAAATCCTGCTTAAAGACCCATTTATTCAGAACTGCATATTCCATATGATTTTGGACTCGATCATACACAACTTTATATCCTTTAGTAGCATTATACAGGGCATTTTTGGGGCGATGGTGGTGCAGGAGGTGGTGCGAACACTGGTTCCTCCTGACCCCATCGAAGTGTCCTTGAGCAAGACACTGAACCCCAAACTGATCTCCAGTCTGAGGACCCTCTAAAAGCTTATGAGTATTTGAACCATGAGCTCTACAAATTGCGAGGATGTATTCTCTAATGAGCAAGCAGTGCACATTACACTGTATAGATGTCTTTTAAAAGGCTAAAGAAAGACTTTTTCTGAATGCTGTGACTTTTTGTGATTTCCTTATTGGTTTTCTAGGTGTGACAGTATACATGGAAAGCTTCCAGCATAGAGTAGAGTTTAGTTAAGCTAAGAGAAGTCAGTTAAACAGATGTGATGAAACAAGTTTATAGGCTGGAATTATTTATGGGTCTGTGTCACTTATAGTGTCAGTTTTTGTTTATGTAGGATCATTTGACTATGCTGTTATTTTCTTAAAATTCACACT
>JAODKC010000009.1:23377840-23399343 GCA_026777985.1 Mormyrops attenuatus | reverse complement strand
CTTCTCCCCTTTTTTCCTGCTTTTTTTGTTTGGCCTCTTTTTTTTTTTTTTTTGCAAATTTTTTTCCCCCCCCCCCCCCCCCCCCAACCTATCCTCCAACACTAACCGTACCATTCAATCCTCCACTTTAGCTACACAAGGTCACATTAAGAACCAAACGAACGGAACTGAAGGATAAACTTCCTGCAGTGGCTGCCTCTGAAGTAGATGAAGTCTCCAGTTATGTTTTCCACTTGACAATCTCCCTGAGAATCACTTGGTACCACTCTGATAGCCTGGATGATGGAGATGACAGTTGCCACTTCTGAACTGATACTCTGGGTCCCTGTTGTCTGCCTACTAAGGGCTGCCAGAGGGAGTTCCTGTATTACACTCTACTATGTGCAGCATTGGTGCGATGTTCATTCCGCCTGCTCAGGCCACACTTGTATATTCCAAGACTGTGAGAGGCCGCTGCCTCTATGGAGTTGCATAGGCACTGCTTGTAAAACGTCCACAAATTCTGCAATTAAGACCAATTAAATTCTGCAATTAAGAGCAATTTGATGCTGTAGTAGCTATGTGCATATTAATATACTGTATATATTATGTATTCATAGAATAGAATAGTGATACTTTTTCCCATGGAGAAACTGTGTTTTCATGTGTCCCACTTGGCTCTCCTTGAGACACAGACACATTTAGAAGTGAGAGAGCAAGCCTGGGGGTGACACTGCAGGGTTGGACAGTGTGCTGCACCCCTGGAGCAGCTGGGGTTAAGGGCCCGACAGTGACATCACTCTGCCAACTACAGAATTTGTTAATAGGAATACATTTTCTATGTTACGTAGCCTCCTTTACTATAATCCTTTTATAATCCTGTTTGGTGGTACCTCACTTGAATGGAGACGTCCTGACACATACCCCTCCCCCCCACTCGATCCCTCAGGTAATCCCTGCAGATGCACATCGTAACAGGAGTCCTTCTGTTTCCGCAGTCATCCAGTTTGGCTTTGTCACTCTGTTTGTGGCGTCCTTTCCACTGGCTCCGCTCTTCGCCCTGCTAAACAACATCATCGAGATCCGTCTGGATGCCAAGAAGTTTGTGGCAGAGCTAAGAAGACCTATAGCTGCGAGAGCGAAAGACATTGGTGCGTTAAAAGTGACATGAGTGTTAGCTGTATTATTTACGAGTAAGTGTATTCTGGAAAGTTAAAAACATTGTTTTACCCAGACAGTGGCCGCTTGTCATCATGTTAATCAAGTAATCTGAGCTGGATTTGGCTCTTAAAGATTTAACCTTGACTAATCCTTGTCAATTTTTTTTGCAGTTCTGCACATAATGCTGGTATTTCTCAAAAATTATGTTTAAAATGTCATAGACTGTACAGTTTTCCTTTCAAAGCATTAGATTCTAGGAACACAACAATGTAACAATGTAACGATTTATGGTGCTGCTCCCTTTATACAGCACTTCTCTGGACATCTGGATCTCTTTAGTTGTTGCTTAGTTCAAGATGCATAATTTGCATATTATTTCCATTTCCAAATAGAGATTGGAACGACTCTCCTGCAATAATAAGAAGTAGATGTGAATTTATTCCTAAAGCACTGTCGATCTCTCCTTCTTATTTAGGTATCTGGTATAATATCCTAAGAGGGATTGGCAAAGTGGCTGTTATTGTGAATGTAAGTAATCTTTTTGAACATTTGGTATGTTTGGTTCAATAACTGGTACTTCTGTAGTGACCTGTTGGCAGTTTTAGTCTACAGTTAGTACATTTAATTTTATACGCCAAAGAATGAAGATCGACATGCTGAGGAGGATTTGTTGTAGGGAGATACTCAGGTTATGAATTCTCTCTCACTCTCGGACTGTAGCAGAGAACAACAACATGTTCCTCTGCTCCTTTAAAGGCCTGCACTCCTGTGACCTTATATTAACACTCAGAGCAGCCTTTGTAAAAGTATAAATGTACAGCCCTCCTAATCACTGTTTTCTTTCTTTTCTGTGGAATCTTACCAAAGATTCCTCCCTCAGGCAAAAATCACACCTTATATGGTCAGCTGTGACACAGGGCTGCTGGTGGCCTCTAAACCCCACAATTGGCATATGTCCAAATAGACCATCCTAAGATCTCAATCTGCTTTATTTAGTGACGAGTTTTGAGCAGTGGTAGGTGTCAGCTCTCCCTCTTTTTTACTGCTGATAGCAAAGGGACAGGGAATAGGGAAGAGACAGTTGCTAAGATTTGGAGTGTGACGTCACCAAGGAGACAAATTCAAACATTTTAATCTAGGCCAGTAGGACATGGTGAAAGGACATTAAAGGGTGCTGTCTAACTGCCTGGTTCAACGCAACAAAAAACACAACCAGAAAAAAGCTTGTGATTGACAGTGGGTGATAATCCCGCCCACCGGGGGTTGTGAAGCTGTATTTCTGACTTTGCTGGTACAGAACTCTGTGACAGCTAACATTCCGTGATTCAGGAGAGGCCAAGCAGCACTCAGCTTTTCCTGGAATGCTGCCAACCCACCAGATTTTCCAGGCAAAAAAGCTAAATAAATGGAAACTTTATTGAGTTGTTCTGGTACTATGTGAATTTGAATAAAAAAAATCCAAAGGCCATACTGTATCCTTACTTTGTATTCTTTGGATGACATTTAGCTCCACATTCATCCAATGAACAAATGTTACTTTGATGTTTAAGATCAGGTACCGTAATCACTGAAATGCAGTGACCACAACCTTGGATTAAAAGAATAGTATTTCACCTGGGTAGGAATTCTCTTCTACAGCATTTTTGCCATATCAGTAGAAGATTATTCTTTAACCCCCACTTTGACATTAAAATCACTACATTGGTTTGCTGTCACCCTCAGGCATTCGTGATATCATTCACATCCGACTTCATTCCCCGCCTGGTCTACCAGTACATGTACAGCCCAGACGGCTCCATGCACGGCTTTGTTAACCACACCCTTTCCTACTTCAACGTCAGTGACTTCGAAGAGGGCAAGGGCCCTCTGGAGCCTATGCACTTGGGGTACAGGGTGGAGATCTGCAGGTACAGACCCCCAAGAGCGAGTTAAATGTAAAGTTCTACTCTTTGTTATAAGTCCTGTGTGATTTGCATCATTTTGATCATAATTACACAATGGCTAGTTCCTAACAATAAACACGGATGCAGAACTACTGTAGGCACCAGATTGACAATTTAGTCCTATTGCAGTGTCTTAACTATAAAATTACTGTATAGTCTTCCTGAAAGTCTCAGTTCACCGGTGTGTGTAATGTGCCTTCCAATGTATCTTCAGGTATAAAGACTATAGGGAAGCCCCCTGGTCGCAGACTCCCTATGAAATTTCTAAGGAGTTCTGGGCAGTGCTAGCAGCAAGATTGGCATTTGTTATAGTTTTCCAGGTAAGAGCCCCCATATTTATATGGAGGAGAACCACCAAAGACTGCATAATGGTGTGAATGTATATGTGTGTAATAAATATTAGTGTTGCTTTTTAGTACCTCAGCTATTTTGCATATGAACAAAGCTTTAGGGGTCTATTCCCCCATCAGGATTTAACACAAAAACTTACCTGCTTCTGAGTTAAGCATATTCTCCCCTCGTCAGTGCCCACCACACTCGAAACTCGGAAGAGAAGGTGCGGATGTGCAAGAAGTATCAATTCATCAAGCAAGAAAAGTGGGTTATGGCCACAGTGATGTTGGCAATAAGCAAAACGTGGAACGTGGGTTTTCATTTCATTTACATTGTGACCCTAAATGAAATCGGCAGAACATCTTTATTTTGCAAATGAGAGCTTGATGGTAATCTACTACACTTATATATGGTCATTCTCACGAACATGAGAACCTTCGACAAAAACGAAATGTTAGTGTTTGAATTTTGTGCAGAGCGATTGACAGTACTTTAACACAAGTATATTAAATAAGCTATAAATTACATGATTCATAATGATTTCTCAACCATTATGCCCAAAGGGGCACTACCCTTGCAGGTTTAAGATCTAAGAACACAAAACTAGGTAATCAATTTAGAAACATGATTAAATGTTTGAACTTTATTCCGGCACCCACAACAGACAATCAATTATTATAACAAGGTGTATGTTCATTTCTTCTTCAGTTGTTTTCTCTGGTTTTATGGGGGCAGCGCAGTGGCACATTGGTTAGTACTGTTGTCTCATACCTCCGGGACCAGGATTCAAGTTGCCGCCGTGGCTCCATGTGCGTGGAGTTTGCATGTTGTATCCCATGTCGTCGTGGAGTTTCCTCTGGGTACTCTGGTTTTCTCATACAGTCTAAAAATGTGCTAAGGTGAAGTTCCCTAAATTGCCCATAGGTGTGCATGTGTGAGTGAACGGTGTGTGTGTGCCTTGTGATGGATTGGCGCCCCATCCTGGGTTGTTCCCTGCCATGTACCCATAGCCTCTGGAACAGGCTACGGATCACCTTGCGACCCTGAACAGGACAAGACATCACAGAAAATGGATGGATGGATGGATGGATGATATGTAATGGTAATGCGTTTGTGACAGTGACCCACGTCATGCAAGAATAAGTAGTCACAAATTATACCATAAATGATCACAATCAGTTCTGAATTTGTACAGTGAGATTGCATTATTCATTTTAATATACCTGGAAATAGTGTTTACAGTGATTTTGTTAAGCAAGATTTTTATGGTGGCTAATTCTTTGCTGTCTTTAGATTCTGTAGTGCATTTAATGAGCAGAAAAGAACAGGATGTTTGACTAGTATAATTAATAATAATTTTATAATGGAGTCTATGGTGTAATAAATATATTTAATGATTTAATGGCATTTAAAATTTCAAAAATTCACCGTATGA
Organism: Mormyrops attenuatus; assembly: GCA_026777985.1. Classification (NCBI taxonomy): domain Eukaryota; kingdom Metazoa; phylum Chordata; class Actinopteri; order Osteoglossiformes; family Mormyridae; genus Mormyrops; species Mormyrops attenuatus. The sequence continues at coordinate 23,394,492 of JAODKC010000009.1, read as the reverse complement.
AATTTTTGCTAAACAAGGTGAATCAATAGTAATATTATGTTATATTATGTTCAAAGGTTGTACAAGTTTAAAATACCTGAATGTTCCATAGTTCTCAAAGAGATGTGATGGAAAGAAACAGGCGACTGTGTGTTTCCTGAATCTAACAATTTATTTATTTTTTTGCCACATTTTCATCACTGCAGGTAGAATTTCCCATTGCTCTCTGAACAAGAGAAGGTAAAGAAGGATTATTGTGACTGAATAATCTTTTCTTGTTTAGAACGTGGTCATGCTGATGAGTGACGTGGTGGACTGGCTGATTCCAGACATCCCCAAGGACATCAGTGTGCAAATCCACAAGGAGAAGATCCTCATGGTGGAGCTCTTCATGAAGGAAGAGGAGGGCAAGATGCAAAATTCAGATAGCATGGCTATGCGGGCTGATAAAGACAACTGCAACAACCACAGCTCAGTGCCCCGCCCACAGTCCACCCCGAATTCACACGGAAGTGTCTAGTGTCTACTAGCATCCATCCACATGTCTGTGTATCTGTATGTCTTTCACTGGCCCATCGGTGTCCTTTAATGTAGACTGGACATTCCACAGAGGGAGTGTTATCCCCAAGGAAGAGGTTGGAGCAGGACCTGTAACTATCACAAAACACCATGCATTTCTCAAGTACTCCCATCACAGAGCACCACAGATGCTGTAAGCACATTGTAAACGGTTAGTGAATGTGCATTTATTTGTATTCTTTATAAAATGTCCAATACAGAGAAAAATATTTTATTACTCAGCTGGTCGTTTTTCCTTACCCAGTTCTTCTGCGGTTTGTGCTCCTGTTTTCCTGATATGTATTTCATGCATTCTCAACCCATCCTTACAATAAAACAAATTAATTTTAACAGAGTTTATGTGTGTCCAAATTACAATAAATGATTTATCTGGGAGTAATGAAAAAACACTTCCCAAACATTTTCTCTCCCCCCCCCCTTCATCCCAAATGGCATTCCTAAGAGTGCAATTGGCCCTGACAAAGCAGTGGGGTGGAGAGCTGGAGACACAGAGAGTCGTCGGCACCGAGCCATAGCTAGGGAAATGATACAGTGAGGAGTCAGGTTTCACCTTTGGTCATGGGTTTCCTGTCCGCTGCTTCCATTACATCTGTGCCACCTGGAGGAATTCTTTGTGAAGAATAGTATTAGGTCTGGTACTATTCTTGACCTGTGCGGATCAGCTAGGCTTGTATATATATATATATATATATATCTGTAGACTTTTCTGTAGCATGTAGATATATTTAATTAGCATTTTCAGTATACTTGAAGCTTTAACTTCAAATCACTTGTGTATTATCTGTATAGTTCATGTAACATTCTAACAGACCATGATGGTATTAAAGCTTAAAGAATATTCAAAGTGGTGCACAGTACAAATCTTTTTATAAGCTGTTTTGTGTCGTGTGAATTTTATATGTACCATTTCTGTAATTTCATAAATAGGAGGGAATATTCATAGAGGCCTTTCGTAGTCCATCTTTGATTCAAAGTAACCGACTCATTTCAAAACATTAGTTTAATGGGTGGATTGACTTGCAAAACATCATTCCAAGAGTGTATCCGGTAGTATCTTTCCTTCAGCCAGCACTTGCCAACAGTATGAAATTTCCTTGTAATATTCACAGGTATGAAACCCTATGGCCAGGACATTAATAGAACTCTGTGAATGAACTGGCTGGACACACTTAATGCTTATCCTTTCTAAATGTTTTACATTTTATTTTAATAAAAAAATAACTTGGTTTGGAACTTCTGCATTACATTTATGTGCATTACCAACATATGTAATGTGTGCCTGCATCATAAATGTTTTGCAGCTTAGGGGGGTAAGAAAATCATACAGTTTTTGATTTTTGTTTAATAGATATAATTTTTTTCCTTTGATCATGTTGTCTGCTATAAGGTCTTAATATGATATCACCATGCATGTAAGAATCATTATCAGTTTATTTTGGAACACTAATATAAAGTCTAAGTGTAAAAAAGTATAAATCCTACTGAACGGAAATAAATAATTATAGGAGCATTATTTTTAACAATGACTTGATTTGTATAATGAAAATGTGCAGAGTGATCTTAGTCCATTCTTGATGCTTCTTATTCCGTCCAGAACATTACGTAGAGTAACATTACAATGTACTAGTATGCACAGAACGTAGAATGTAAAATTTAATATAACCTCCACATTTAACTAACACTTCATTTTATTTGACTTGTGTCTCTCCAGCGGATAATGAACCTGGAACACCTTATATGAACTCATTCATCCATACATTGAAAAAGTATAATTTCATAGAAATGTTATAGTTTATTTTGTATTGATACAGATTTTGTCATTATATACATCCTTTTGATGGGAAATGACCCCCAAGAATAAAAATGTCATTTAAAAGTGATTTTGGTATTTTGTTTTTATTTTAACTACAAATCTTCAACCCTTTAAATATCTTATGTAGAAAAAGGTCAGAAAGGTCATTATGATTCATCATTTAATTTATATATGCATTGTTCTGCTGTCCATTTTTTCTGTTTAAGGCCCAACATTTTTATTTGTGGAATATTGCTCTGTGTTTTAGTTATTTTTGCTGCCAATATGGCCACCTTAAGAAAACTAAATTCTTGGTCCTGTCTTCTTGTCAGTATTCCAATTTTAAACCAAATACAAACCTCAAGGTTATCTGAATTTTTGCCACATTGTAAACCCCATCTTGTTTGAAATCAGTACAGCGTTGATGAAGGACAGTTCTCATTTTAAATATGGAGAAACACTCCATCATGACAATGTACTCTCAGCTTGATAGCATTAACTCTTGGAAATGGAACAATGGTACAAATTAACCTAAGATGGGAATTGTACTGCGAACACCACATTCTTACTATTTCTGACAATATTTTTTTCCTTAGTTTACCTTTCCCGCTTCACGTGTCTTTATCATCAGACTAAACTTTTGTTACATGAAGCAATATTCAGTAGGATGTTTTTACTGTTTTTAACTACATATTTTTACATATCAGTTATATGGTATGAATTTTATGATAAAATTCAAAAAGTACATAATAAATCATTCTAAATAATACAATGTCATGCCTAGTAAAACAGAAATAAGATGGTACAACATTTGATAACTTACAAAGTGGGTAAAAGATAAACTCTATGAGACAAAAAAGCAAGGGCACAGGTTTGGTTTCAACATTGGTACGGACGAAATCAGCCCCGAACCCCCTGCCCCCATAAACACACATGGTACTCCCACGATATCGGTAGGGCCATGTCCCTAACATCCATACCCAAATCTACACCCTAACAAAAAGGCATACCCAATAAAATCATTATGAAGATTTTTAATGTAAAATTTAAAAAGCCCTGGGATAAGCCTCAATCCCACAATAGAGGAGACACGTGGTTTGCAGCCATCTACTTAGCATATTCAGCCACATAGCAACCTAGGGAGCAAAGGAAAACACTAGGTACAGAACAGAATGCCAAACCTAGGGAAACATCAGAAAAATATGATGGCTAGTGACACCTGCTGGCCAAATGAGGAAATGATAGACTGAATGGGGCAAGACTGGGTCCAATCCCGACATATACACTATATGTACAAAATTATTGGGACACCTGGCCATTACACCTACAGGAACATCCCATTCTAAATCCATAGGTATCAATATGAAGTTGGTCCCCCCTTTGCAGTTATAACAGCTGCCATACTTCCAGGAAGGCTTTCCAGAAGATTTTGGAGTGTGTCTGGAATTTTTGCCCATTCATCCAGAAGTGCATTTGTGAGGTCGAGGACTGAAGTTGGACATGAAGGCTCACAATCTCCATTCTAATTCATCCGAAAGGTGTGCGATAGGGTGGAGGTCAGAGCTCTGTGTGGGCCAGTCAAGTTCTTCTGCATGAAAATCACCCAACCGTATCTTTATAGACCTTGCTTTGTGCACTGGGGCACAGTCATGCTGAAACAGGAAAGGGCCTTCCCCAAACTGTTCCCACACAGTTGGAAGCATAGAATTATCCAAAATGTCTTAGTATGCTGAAGCATTAAGAGTTCCCATCACTGGAACTAAGGGGCCAAGCTTCACCCATGAACACAACCCCACACCATTATCCCTCCTCCACCAAATTTTACAACTGGCACAATGCAACGTTATCCTGACATCCACCAAACCCAGACTCATCCATCAGACTGCCAGACAGAGAAGCGTGATTTGTCACCCCTCCAGAGTCCAGTGGTGGTGTACTTTACACAACTCCATCTGACTCTTGACATTGCACTTGGTAATATGATTCTTGCATGCAGCTGCTCAGCCATGGAAGTCCGTTCCATGAAGCTCAATGCCAGAGGAAGTCTGGAACTCTGCAGTTATTAAGTCAACAGAGCACTGGTGACTTGTATGCACTCAGCACTCGGTAACCCTGCTCTGTTCCTTTACATGGTCTGCCACTTCATGGCTGATTTTCCGTTGTTCCTAAACGCTTCCACTTTGCAATAATACCACTTACAGTTCACCGTGGAATATCTAGCAGAGAAGAAATTTCACAAATCGACTTGTCACCATTTCTGCAGAGTAATAACAGAAGAATCACCAAAATCTGCGTGTGCAAGTGTTTGATTTTATACCCCCGTGGAAATGGGTGTGAAAGAAACACCTGAATTCAATGATTCAGAGGTGTGTCCCAATACTTTTATCCATATAGTGTATTTCATGAACAGATATTTTCCCAGCAAAGTTCTTTTATGCATTCAATTTAGCATAATACATAGTCTACTAAAAGTCTCTCTCCAGTTGCAGCCACATCCAGCAGCCACTAAATTCATATATAAGACATATAATATATATTAAAGTTTTGAAACTATCAACATTCCTACATAACAATGTGTTACATAAGATATGCAAATATAGAAATTTTCAGTATGAGTTCAGATGTCTTATGTATAATGCTGCCCTTACCCTACACAAGGTGATTTTACATTGGTTACAGAAACGTCTTTGCCAATCATAACTATGTAGATGTCACATGAGGAACTCAGCAATTAAAACCTTTTGCTTTTGGTCTGTGTGGGAGTGTAAACTGACTCCCCTTTGTCACCTACAATGAGACTGACATTCGATTAGCAAACATAAATTAAATCGAAACATACATACGTTAAATTTTTTGAAAAGGAAGCCAAGTGAATAGGAAGGGAAAAACCATTATGATCGTATGGTTGTAATGAACTTACTGCAAGGTTGTAGGTCAGAATACCAAATACGTGACCGTTAATGCATTACATTTTAAGCGGTATAAATAATAAATGCACATTAGCACTATAATCACAACTAACAAACAGTAAGCCATTAATCCCAACAGCTGTACAACACAGAATTAATAGCAATTTACAACATAGACATGAGAGTAGCACTTGTTTATTGAAATCCTTTCCATTGAGATTTAGGATCTATTGAGAAATTTAAGTTAAACAGACTTTATCTAGCTGTAGAATAACCTATATAGAAAGAAATACCTTCCATTGAGCAAACATTCCTTAAGGTTAGAACGTTATTTAAAACTCAAACATTCATTGGCAGAGCATGTAGTTTTTCCTTATATCCAACACAATAAACAATAATTGTAAAAGTATCTTTATAAATAGTGCACATTATCAATTAAAACATAGCAGATACCAAAAAAATACATCAAATTGAATAAACAATAAACCACTATCGGCACCACAGTGGGCATCCAGTCTGTTTGTGGATAAGCCTCCCAGTTGGATCTACGGCAAGACCCTTCTCCATTTAATGGATGTTAAACCAGAAACCATTTGGTTACACAGGTATAGTTTAATTTGATATTGACCAATAGGTATGCTATACTGTATCGTTTTTTACTTCGGACATGTCCCAAATGTCCCCCTTATTTAATATGTATAGGCAGCTGTCAGCTGAGACAAGTTGGTGTGTTTTTGCTGCAAAGTGAAAAGTGGGTGGTCCTGGCTTTGTGTGCTACGTACATCAGTCTCTGAAAGGGTCACTGACTGGTGGGCTCTGACGGTGAAGAGTGTCTTGGAAACCACCTGCTATTTACTACAAACTAGAAAAATTATTCATTTTTATGAAAAACTCCAGAAAAATACAAAATGTACAGTAAACCATTCATTTACTGATTATTTATTAAACCAAAACAAATAGTGATATACAATGCAATACATAAAAAAAACATTTATACTACAATAAGACAGATGAAAGATGAACGGAATGAAAGGAAAAGTTGAGGATTGAACCAGCAGGTGGCAGCAAAGCAGTTGTGAAAAAGCAGTTGTGTAAAATTAACCCTTAATTTTACAGTCATTCTGCTCCACAAAAGTCACCCCCCAGCTTCCTCTGACCCAGAGAGATTCATGCACAGAAATGCACTACAGCCTAAAATGAAAAAGTCCTGAAATATAAAGATATATTTCACAAAGCACAGCATAAACATGCTGATACAGCCTTGTGGTTTGGTCATTTAATTGCACTGAAATGTGTATGGTTATCGATGTAATAAGCTTGTATATTTGATAAGAATTTCTTAAGACCTGTGGTCTGTCTGACTGAATCCCCTCTTTTTGCAGGAGCTTCAGTGCAGCTCAATGGTGATGCTGCTGTAAATCAGATAAAACACATCAGTCCCACCTTTTAGTGCAACATCCAGAACCTGCATACATCAATGTATTTGTCAGTCACACAGATCACATTTAAACCTGAAGAACACTTCCAGATAGAAACCAGCAGGAGTGAAATGCTGTGGACAAATGGAAATTCACTTTAGCAACATATTAAATGACACCTGAAAATAATATGACTTTAATTGCTTATTTTTAACCATTAAAAGTTCCATTATATGCACATTGGTGTTCATTTCTTAATTATATCCAAGTAAAAATCCTAAACACTTGCATGACAATATTACATCTAAACAAAAATATGACTTCTTATAGGGTTAACATTATGTGATAACTTCCTGGCATGGGGTTAAATGCTTTGTCCCAGTGAAAACTCACTTTTGTATGACAGTAGATAATGTCTGAAAGTCATATAATTTGTTACCTGCCTGGCCGAAAGTTGTTTTCACTTTCAAATCCATCTAGGAACATCCATTTTCCAAACTGCTTATCCTTCTGGGTCACAAGGGGTCCAGAGCCTATGGGCATGAGGCAGGGAACAACCCAGGATAGGGGGCCAGCCCATCACAGGGCACACTCACACCTATGGGCAATTTAGTAACTCCAATTAGCCTCAGCATGTTTTTGGACTGTGGAGGGAAACTGGAGTACCTGGACGAAACCCCACGATGACATGGGAAGAACATGTAAACTCCACACACATGGAACCCAGGCAGAGACTCGAACCCCGGTCCCAGAGGTGGGAGGCAACAGTGCTAACCACTGCATCTAGGAACATTGCACATACAAACATTGGTTGACAGAATATGATGTCTGAAAGTCACATTAATTTTATATTCCCTTCAAATCCAGCTGGGAACATCGTTCATATACACATTGGTTGTCATTATACTGTATGATGACTTCTAGGCAGAAACTCAAGGGGTTAAATGCTTTGGGCCAGTGAAAACCTAGGATGACAGTAAATGAAGTCTGAAAGTTATATGACTTGTTACCTGCCTGACCCAGTATTGTTTCCAACTTCAAATCAACCTGCTCATATTCACATTAGTTATCGTATTAGGATTTCCAGGCAGAAGACCAAGGGCTGAGACACTGAAAACTTCTCTTCTATTGCAAAATATGACACCTAAAACTCAAATCACTTGTTTAGTGATCACATGACAATGTATCAATTGTAAATATTATGGTTTATCATTTGTCTGGCCCAGTGTCTGGCCCCTCACCTTTAAATCCACCTGGAAACCTTGTTCATGTATACATAGGTTGACATTGCTTGTAAACTTTCAGATAAGGGGCCAAAGGAGCCAGTCTAAACTTATTTCCGAATGAAAAATATGATGGCTTGTGATGGGTTAGCGCCCCATCCTGGGTTGTTCCCTGCTTTGCGCCCATAGCCTCCGGGACAGGCTCCGGACCCCCAGCGACCCAGAATAGGATAAGCGGATGGAAGGAAAATATGATGGCTGGAGGAAACATCACTCGTTACTTGTCTTTTTGAGAGGAAACAGCATTTATACATTTATATATTTAAACTAACATTTGTTCAATTCAATTCCCTTTTATTTGCATAGTGCATTTTCATAACATTACATTCACTCATAGCGCTTTTCTTTATCTCTGCCCAAAGCCCCCAGTGAGCAAGCCAGAGGAGACAGTGGCAAGGAAAATCTCCCCAATAATAAGAAACCTTGGGAGGAACCAGAGCCAAAGGGGGAGCCCATCCTCCAGCGGCCAGCAGAGGAAGTTAAATGAACCAGATGGCAAAATTCTAATTTACACTGTCCAAATTTTAAGATTTGAGTCTCAAAGTGGGGGGCAGGCAGGTGATGGTATGCAAGTGGTATGCAGATGGCAGGATAAACAGTGGTACAGCAGTAGTGAAGGAAGGAGAGATGTCATAGGGACGAGGGCGGGCAGGATGGAAGGATGTCACAGGTAGTGGAGGTGTCGCAGGCACCAGGGTAGGCAGAGTTTCTTGATTTTTTTGGGACTCCAGGCAACACACCCCAGAAAGGGTAGGGCAAATAAAAGTTGCATTAACCAAAATAGGGGAGACTAGAGGAAGTGCAATCAGCTAGGTGAGTGCAATATGTACGCTCCTGCAGACATGGCTAAGGCAGCATAAGTAGGAGGGAGAGGCAAGTGGGAATGCAGGCATGGGGAGTCCCTGAACATCAGCACTTCAAGTCTACGAGGAAGCATCGAAACATAGACCTGAATCAACCAGGACACCAAGATCTCTGATCACCATCATGGTTGAGGTTGTCAAACTTATTTTGAGCAGCCTTAGGACCAACTACGAGTGCCTCCATTTTTTCTGTGTTTAACATAAGGATTTTTTTTGCCATCTAACACAGATGTCTTCTAGCCCAGAGAACTGGGATGCATCATCTGGTTTAACATATAACTGTGAATCAGCATAACAAAGGAAAACAACAGCATGATTTCTAATAATGTTACCAAGTGACAGCATACTGTATATAAAATGAACAGTAGTGGATTTAACACTAATCCCTGTGGGCCACCATATTTGACCTCTATGTCAGAAAGAAACTGCTGAATCTGGCAGTGGTATGGCGTTTTAATTTAATAAGTTTAAATTAATAGTCTTCACCACCAGTGTGATGAAATTGCAGACATACTGTATAGTGCACAAGACTTGTTAGTGAATTAAGCAGTGGAGTTGAACAGCATTATCCCCCTGCCCCCTGACTTTGCTGCTTCTGTGTGTGGTTAATTCACTTTGTTCCTCCACCATTACAAGCATCACCATCTGTAGCAATTCCACTCAGTCTCTCCCACGGTAGCTTCATCAATAGCGGAAGACACACACTAAAATAAATCTACTCCTCCTGTCTGGCCCTTTACACTTTTGAGGTCAAGTAGATCACGTGTAATTTTCATGTTATCACCAATTCCTCTCAGAAAAATTAGCACCTGAACAGTATCTGTTATTGGTGCTTTCATCACAGGCCAAAGAAAAATAATCACACCAACTTTAATTCATTTGTTATCAGGGTTGGTACCATCCACCCCTGCCCTTACTGCCTCTTCCCCATTTAACCAGCTGGCATTGCTGGTCATCCTGCTTTTCCCCTCTCTGTTTTTTAGCCCTAGTGTGTTTTCTCTGCTCCTGGACCACCGCATAGCTCTACAGGTTGAGTGTGTGGCATGGAGACTGTTAACACTCCACTCATGGGTATGAGGCTTGCCAGTTTGTTTATATTTAATGGTTTCTGTTCTTCAGTGTTTGTTATTTTCTATCTTGGTTTCCCTGTATAAGGTTTGCCTTGCTTGTGTTCTGTTCTGGTTCTGTTTTGTATGTGCATCCCTTGTTTATCTTTGCTTTGTAATTCCCAGTGTGTGGCGACTGTTTCCTAGTTTCAGAGTCTAAGTTCCCTAATTCTGTTCTGGTTAGTGTTAGTCACTCTACCTGTTACTTGTTGCCAGTTGCCAGTGCCTGTTATGTTTGATTAATCGTATTATGTTCCTGCCCCCCTCGTTAGCTTGGTTGCCTGTGTTTTTAAGTAAGTGCTCCTACTCTGTTCTCTAGTCAGTCATTGTGTTTAGTTACTGCATGTTGTTGTTCTGTTTGGTGTCTAGTACTGCTCCCTGTGTTGTAGAGATGGCAATTTTGAATCATCAAAACAATTTCGAAACATTCGAAACAAACGATGTTTCGAAACGCTTCAAAAAGTTTCGAAACACTAGTTGTGCACAGCCTGCTGGCAAAAACCGGAACTGCAGCTATAGCAAATACTGTAAGGCAGAATAAGAACCTGTTGCTGCAAGTTTTGAATGTCACGAAGCTCGAACTGTCAAAAATGTGCATAATACAATATAATTTCTTTTTGATTATTTTTATATTCTGTCATAGGTAGCCTATATCTACAATTAGTGTGTGATAACTTTTTGCAAACCGTAATTCAACTATCACGAATCATAAAACGGTTAGATTATTAATGTCTCTTGTGTATGGTGCCTCTCTTGCACTAATATCAGAAGCAGAGAAGAGGATGTTAGCAATATCATGAACAATTCTGCGCGTCAACTTCAGTGGCCTCTATAATGGAGCATATTTAGCCACCAGCTCATTCCACCATGCTGTGCTAAAAATGCTGCCCGAAGCCGTCAGACAGCTGGTGACCGACATCACACTTTCTCCAGACGTTACACTCCCCATCCATAGCCATAATACGTCAGGAAGCATCCTCTCTTGTTATAATACAATCCGGTGCCTTGTGTTCTAACTGCACATAATTTATTGCCAGATGATTATTATTATCATCTTTAAATATTCACGTTTAGTCTCACATTCTGCTCCTCAACATTTTACATCCATTTGTGTACTATGTACTTTTAAATCTGCTGCAGTTTGTTTACTTTGCTAGCGCCATGTGTACAGTCTTTGTACCTTGTCTGTTTGGCATTATCTGCATTATTTGTATGTTTGTATGCACCAGAATTTCCCCCAGTCAATACAGTCAATCAAAACCTAAATTGGGTCTTTATATCATTTATAGAGATTATTTGTTCCCATTGTTATGTATTGTTAAAACATTATTTCTGTATTTATATTTACATTGACCTAGGAGAGTATATAACTGTGTGTATATACTCTCCTAGTTCAATGCACACTGCACTTTAAATGCATTACTTACTTCTGTTTACTGTATATCTATGTATATATTGTCAAATTTTGTAAATTGTAAATTGTAACTCTAATTCTTGATGGCTCTGCAGTCTTTGGATCGGTCAGGGATTCATTTCACTACATGTTGTACTTGTTACAACTATGTATGTGACAAATAAAGAATCTTGAATCTCTTGAATCTTTACATACCATCCGAGTATTGAGTGTGCATAGTAATTAATTAGCTACTGAGTTTAGAATACTCCTCCTATCTAGGTTTGTGTATGTTTAGCAGGTTATAGGAATGGTTTAGTTTTCATTAATTTGTATAGAATAGAACAGTGCAAAAACGCAGTTCCAGACAACAGTTTTAAAGGTTTTTATTCAAAAACAGAATTTTTTCCATGTTTTGGGGCTTTAGTCGGTTCCTCCTCTTTTCTGTTGCCTGAAATGAAGTGGCACCTGTTTAAAAGACACTTTGCAAAGAGAGGAAAAACTAATAATTTCATTACCTGGCCAGCTTTTGAAAACACTCTTTCACATGGCACAGATGTTGCTGGAATAGCCAGGAACACCTGTGCCAGCTTGTACAGGTGGGGGAAGACCCTGGAGTTTGTGTATGTTAGCATATGTTAATATATGAATATGTAATCTTTGTGTCTATGTGTACTCTAGCTTTTGGATTTATGTTTCTAACTGAATCTAAGCAAAACCTTGATATTACACATAGACACTATAAATATATGTCCCTCACTATACTTATGCCTAAACCACACTAACTGCTAACCTGTTTCACTAATACAATTGGATTTCAAATAATAATAATCGCCAAACTACTCGCTCAATCCAACAACGCCACAAACACCCAACACGCACCGATTTTTTATAGATTTTTTTCTCTGACTGTGAACAACGACACGGCGGTCACGTGACTGATGTTTCGAAACATTTCGTGAACTCCGTATAGAGACAGGAAGTTTCGAGCGTCTTCGGAACGGATCGATCCTGGGTGCCGAAATTGCCATCTCTACTGTGTTGTGCTATTTGCTTGTTATTTTGCTTTATGGTTGCTTATGTTAAGTGTCTGTTTTTCCCATTTGTTTTCTGACCCCTTGCGGTCCTTCTTCTTTTGTGCCTTCTCCAGTGTGGTTAATTTCCCTAATAAGCCCTGTTTTGTCTCAAAGCCATGAGTGGATCATCGCCTTTTTCCCACCTGCATCTTGCCCCGCTGTGACACTTGTCAGTTCTGGTTACTAACAGTACAGAATGGCTGACGTGAACCTGAACATGTTAATGTTAAGTCTACAGAGAGTCTAACGTGAACATGTTTCCCTGTGCTAAGACTACAGAATGGCTAACGTGAACCTGATTTGCTATGTTAAGCCTACGGAATGGGTAACATGAACTAAATTCGCTAAGCTAAGACTGCATGATGGCTAATGTGATCCTGATTTGCTTTGCTAACTGTACAGAATGACTAATGTGAAACTGAATCGCTATGCTAAGTCTACAGAATGGCTAATGTGAACCAGATTTGCCTGTGTGCCTGTAATCTCAAGGTCGCCGGTTCAAACCCAGCCTCAGCACGTTTGCGGGTCCTTGAGCAAGGCCCTTAACCCCCAGCTCCCTGGGCGCCGCTACGGGTGGCAGCCCTTTGCGGACAACTTACTCTGCAAAGAGCAAGTTGAGGGAGGCGTAAAGACAATTTCCCCACGGGGATTAATAAAGTATTGATTATTATTATTATTGCCCCTTCTTATTGCACAATGTCCTGTGAAGATGTGTGAAATGTCCCTTAAAAACAGGGATGTCAAACTACAGTCCTGGGGGACGGAGCCCTGTGTAACTTAGTTCTTTCCCTGTTCCCCCACAAATGATTGAGCTTAAGAGCTATGTGGTCATTAGCACAAGGAGTTCAACCAGGTGGGTTAAATGAGGGGAAACCCAAAAATGTGCAGGGTTCCTGAAATGGAATGCCAAAAGGGTCAAATCGTGTTCGCTTTTTTATGTTAATGCTCAAAATTGGCATGTTATCATACCTATTTTGCTCATCTTGTATGTGTTAACACATACAAAATGTGCATGTGAACATGTCAGTTTTGAGCATGTTAACACAAAAAAAGCTAACATATTTTAACCCTTTTGAGTCTCTGTGCAGAAGAGATACTGGACTTCCTGGAGGCTGTGACAGCTCCCGTGTGACACTTATTTACTAGTCAGTCAGTTTAGACTTTAGACTTATTTTTAGTTGTTTAGTTTAGAAAAGTGTGACCATATTGACTCTGTGAAATATTACATAAAAGGAATGACACTATTTTTTTTGCACTGTATTCTGCAGATGGACAGAATTGTGTGAGCGGCACCAGTGCAAATACAGAATTACAGACTCCACCACAATCTGTAAAATGACTTCTCCTAAATTGCTGAGTTCTGAATTTCTGAGCAGTAACATGCAACATTATTATACAGAAAATCCTCTACATAACAACTTTCAAGATGCAAACTTTCAAAGACGTGAATGTCCAGTGTTACGGACTCATCGTGGTGCAAGCAGAATTGAGGGTGACGATCCACTTGCACCTCTGAGACAGACTGGGGTTTATTAAAGAAACTGGACACACGGAGTAAAACCACAAAACAAAAGGACTACAAGGGGTCAGGAAATAATATATACCGTATATTGCCTAAAACATCTTAATATCACCACATCTCCCCTTCTTAAAATCAATGCAAACATTAACAGACTGTTTAACATTAACATATACTGAACGTTCCCTTCAGGAATGACTTACTGTCATACTTTCGTACAGTGCAACTATATACTATAGTTTATACTATACTATATAAACTAAACATACATATTTTCCTCTATATTAACCCTTGCAAGTCCAGTCTTTGGGGTTTAACAACCCATCTCCCACTTCTAGTTGTAATGCTAGTGGATTGCGTCTGGACTGGAAGCTGGAGTGGAACCTGTGTATCTCCCATTGGCTCTGCAGACCATCCCAAGGAATATTTATCCAGCATATCCCATTCAGCAGATTCCACCAGCAAAAGATTCCTCCGCACAATTCCACATGGCCCTTCCACTAAGTAAGAGCGTGGCAATGGGTGTGTGAAACCACAGTGTCTGGAGAATTTGTATCCAAGATCCACACTTCCTGGCCTGTCGTGAGTGGGTGCAGGTCTCTGGACCTGTGTCTCCTCTCATTATCCTGTGCCATTTTGTTTCTCCTCACTTTTTCCTTGGCAGCCACCGCCAATAAATCTGGAATGTGGGGAACCAGCAGGGAGGGAGCCTGAGGAACAAAAACGTGCAAAGTCTCTGTCCTATAAAAAGGATTGTGCTGGGCTGTAGCCATTAGCTAGCGGTATTGCTCTGTATGTGAGGAGTGCCAAGTAGGGATCCTGAGCCTTTTTTAGCATCCTCTTAATAGTCTGGACCTGACGCTCTGCCTCACCGTTACTTTGAACTTTGAGGGAACTTTGGGCTGCTGGTAGGGGGTCTAAAGCCATAGCATTTAGCAAACTGGGAAAAGCTGTGCGAAGAAAACTGAGGGCCATTGTCAGACTTCAGAACTTCTGGGATGCCTGGCAAAGATAGATTTGGGATGTACTACAATGTCCTCTGACCTAGATGGCATCAGTCTGGCAAATTCCACAAAGCGTGAAAAATAGTCCACAACTAATAGATAGTTCTGGTCATTCAATGAAAAGATGTTAGGACCCACTTTTTGGCAAGGTCTCATGGCAGTTTGCTAGGCATCAACGGCGCTATAGGAATGACTTGTTTTTTCGCCCAAATCCTGCAGTGCTGCACCAGTCCGTTTAGCTGCTCACCAAATCCTGGCCACCAAACAGACTCTCGTGCACATTTCCTGCATCTCACAATCCCTTGGTGTCCCTCATGTAGCTTCTCAAGGACACTACTCTGTATAGCCAATGGTATCACTAAGCAGCTGCCTTTCAGTAAAAGTCCCTTCTTGACTGTGAGAGATGCTCTTTCTGGCCAGTACAGTTTCACTATTCCATTTGGTCTATTTCAGTCTGGCCAACCAGACTGGCATAGTGTCATCACTTGCAAGCATGTGCTGTCAGACCGAAGCTGCTCACAAAGCTCATCAAGGTAACTTGAGCTGGCAGGTAAGTTGTCCATAATGGCATCCACATGGATATTTGTGCTTTCCATTAGGTCATGATTCCTCCTCTGTACGCTCCACTGGTGTTTGTGACAGGGTATCTGCAGTTAGCAGAGTTTTGACTGGAACATGGCAAATCTGGTAGGAATAGATGTGCTACATCTTGGGTCCCTAACAAACTCACAAGTGGTTTGTGGTCCGTCTCCAACTGGAAGCGTCATCTAAGGATGTCTCTAAATCGCTCACACCCCCAGGTTATGCCAGAGCTTCTTTCTCCACCTGCGCATATCGCTGTTCCATCCGAGACAATGCTCTGGATTTGTATGCAACTGGCCTCCATTGACTTCCTTCCCTTTGTAGAACCAGAGTTTTGTAGAACCTTTGTAGAGTCCTAAACACGCTGGCATTTCTAGGCTCCCTCATTCATCCCTCACCCCATTTGAAGAAAGAATGCGGCCCAGAAAATTCACTTCCGGGCACACCACCACACATTTTTCCAGGTTGAGTGTGATACCTGCCATCTGCAACTTCTCAAGCACACAAGTGCAAGCTGCCATCATGTTCAGACTCGGTTGTGCCCCAAACAAGAACATCACCCATATGGCACACCGTGCCTGGAAGGGTAACCTGAAGTGATATTATCCGAAAGGTATAATGAAGGTAGTGTATTCTGCAGACTCTGCTGTCAATGGGATTTGCCAGAAGCCCATGTTAGCATTTAATTTACTAAACGCCTAAGCCTCGGCAAGCATACCAAGCGTCTACTCAAGAGAAGGTAGTATGTACTTTTCCCTGCATACTGCTTGATTCAATCTAGTTAGATCAACGCAGATCTGCACCATGCCATATTTCTTGGGAACAGGTACCATGACTGAACACCAATCTGTTGGTTCGTCCACTCTGGTTACAACCCTTAAGCGCTCCATGCGAGCAAGCTCCTCTTCCACCTTGCCAAGGAGGGGTACAGTATAGCTACTGAACTCATCTATAGGCATTGTGAGAGAGACGAGTCACATATGGCTTCAGCTTTATGGAGTTTGGCCGATACACCATTTCCAAACCTCTGCACAGCCTGGGGTATGTTTCTCTCAATATGTCCATATCCAGGGGTAGCAATTTCAGGTCCAGAAAGTAAAAATCCAGACCAGGATTTTGTTTCAACCAACCACTTGAGTACTATTTGAC
>JAODKC010000009.1:23358931-23377740 GCA_026777985.1 Mormyrops attenuatus | reverse complement strand
AAATCTAAACTAGAACAACCCAGCAAGTGCAGGATCACCTCCAGTCAGTCCTGCTGCAATGCCTGATATCACACAGTGCAGGATCACCTCCAGTCAGTCCTGCTGCAATGCCTGATATCACACAGTCGCAAAGTCACAAATCGTTCTTTTGAACTGGTTCTTTTCAGTGAATCAGTTTTTCAAATATAAAAAACCTGAATTTTTTGTACATCCATGCATTGTTAAGTCTAAGATTATAAAAGTATTTGACAAATTCTCACAAATCCTCACTGCACACAGAAACCTTTTAACTCGCTCGCGCTTTTTGTAGACTGTAGCCATGTTGTCTTCAGTGCCCCTTCACATTCTATAATCTGTTGTATTTCTGCTGTGTGCATGCCTTGCCACATGGTGGCTGTGGCTCACTTCTCACCACTACTGATGGCCAAAATGATGCTTCAGGAACCATTTGCTGTATTTTCTGACCCCACTTTTTTAAAAAAGGACACAAACATGCCCCAAAGTAAACCCACAGCATCATCTACTCGGGTTAGAAAATGCAACAAATGGTTCATGAAGTGTCATTTTGGCCATAACTACTTCTGAGCCTCGGCAATCAACAAGTTAGTGAGTTTGGCACATTGCCTTGATTAGGTTGGTTACTACACAATTCTCATGAGACTTATAAGACCAGTAGAAGATGTTTACGATATAAATGTTATTTTTTATTTAAAATGCATATAATTACATTACTGGTCGTTGGTATCAAATATTTTAATTTGTTTGCCGTAAGTTAATGGGTAACATTCCCCTAACCCTGTTTTTCCCATTGGACATGTTGTATTTTAGTGAATGCAAGGTCTTTCAGAACGGCATTAAGTGTGTTGTTGCACGGTTCACTGTTTAATTTTATGTTCTATGGTTTTTCAGGCTTGGGTGTGCTATTACAAATGTGTTGCCCATGAAATCTGTGTAAAAATGGGTTGTGGTCTTTATTGTGTGTTTGTGTGTTTAGATGCAAACACCTATGCAGAGTATGGAGAGGACCTGGGGGTAACAGCAGTGGCCCTGTATGACTACCAGGCTGGTGAGTGCAGTGGCATTGCAGGGTGCACAGTCGTCATCTTCTTGGGGGTTGTGAGAGGTGCCACTGGAAATGTACACGTTTACCTACATTTTTTAAATATAAAGCTTAATATAAAGCTAATGCTTTTACCTGGTGCAACAATTGAAGTCATTTATACAGATGTACCATCCCAGACCCCAATGAACTGGTCTTTGATAGTGGGGTTTACAGGGCTACAAGGAGTCTGCAGCCATGATTGTGCTGCCCGGCTATAATGTGTAATCCCCTTGATGTTAGCTTCTAAGCTGGGGGAGGGCAGCACAAGGGCCCTGCAATCTTGGAAGCATAAGTGGGGACCGGCCCATTGCTCCAGCAGCCCTGCCCTGCCATAGCGCTGCATGTCTAGATACTGAGACCTGCAGCTCAAATACATTCATTGACTCCTGGGCTGTGGACTGACATCCATTACTGCAGCACAGAAGGAATCATGCACATTTTGGCTTTTCCCGTCATACTAGACCAAAACAACCCAGTATAGCTATATTTATAAAAATACATGGATATCCATATTTAATATAAAATCAATATTTAATATAATCTTACGCAAACTCTTTTTCAGCTGGCGATGATGAGATTTCCTTTGATCCCGATGACATCATCACCAACATAGAGATGATCGATGAGGGTTGGTGGAGGGGTGTGTGTAAAGGGGCCTACGGGCTCTTTCCTGCCAACTACGTGGAGGTCAGGCAATGAGGTGTCCTGCCTCCTGCTGATCCTGCCTTAACTAGCCCCAGGCCCCCCCACCACACACACACACACACACACACACACCTTCACCTTCCTTCCTGGACAGGAGTGGAGACCAGCCTCTCTGCCACTTGCCTCCTGTATGAATGATTCTCAGGTCTGTCTGCTCTCATCTTCGTTTTTCACCATTCCTCCTCTGGTTTTCACCCCCACTGTGCATATAGAAGAAAGAAAGAAAAGAAAACTGCTTCTTTGCTCAATCTCCCCTGAATGGGGAGAAAACATTATCTTAAGGACTTCTCGCTCACTGAAAGCAAGTTCAGAAGTGCAGAACTTATTAGGCTCGCCATCCCATTCACAACCAATTCCATGATGCCATATTATAGCTTTAATCGAAGGAGACATGCTAATTGTTCAGAGCTTGTCTTCCTTTATGTTTTTGTAAATGCTGATCTGTCAAACCTCAAGGCATTAATATCCTGTCCCTCAGAGGCTGGTGCTTGAATTGGGACCATCAAGTGGTAGGGAAAGCTGGAGGCCATGGTGTCAATGCAGTGTTAACGAGGGTGATCGTAGTTTGAAGTGGACCTGAATCTTCTCAGCCTGCGGTATGGGAAAGTTGCTGCTGTTTGTTCCCTAGCACTCAATAGCTGCGGCTTCATGAGATTATCATTTATTTTAATTGCTTGCTGTAGCTTGTATATTTTTGTGGTGCATCATTTAAAACACTAATCATTGGTGAAATGGGATTACGTTTGTTTAATGCAAATGAACAACGTCTTGCTGATAAATCTGTATACCTTTTTTCAATTCACTTTCAGAAGTCTACACTGATCAGCAAACTAATTTTATTATCAAAAATTGTCAGGTGGCATTTCTTTGGCATGTGCCTGGCATCGCGAAAAATGCAAGTTGAAATAAAACATAGCCTTGATCCTGTCCCTCTGAGACGTGTGCAGTGTGTTTCTGATTTAACAATTCTTAGAGGTTGGAGTCCCATGTATCATCAGTGTTACATTGTTAAATATACCATTCCACATTTTATGATAGGTGTTTAAGATATATAAGAAGAAAATTCTGGAAATCTTTATTCTTGTTAAAATAAATTACGTTTGTTTTTTTGTTTTATTTTTCCCTCCCTTTTCATATTGTGTTGGACATAGTATGCAGAACTGGGGGCTCTGAGCAGTTTTATTATAACTAATGGTACACATGGGTAAATTATCTACAGTACGTTCAGTATAAGCAATCCTATGTTGGAAAAATAAGTTGTAATGGTTTTAGACAATCCGATTCACCTGTTTAACACCACAATGTTGTATTGGCATCACAACGGATCAATTTTTTTTTTTTCTTTTTTAAATAAGTGACCTTTCCAGATATTGCATTTCTTTAATAGCCTGCATAGTTCATTACATTTCTTGCTTATTTTTTGTAAGTAAATAAAGTTTCCGATAACCAGAAACCATGAGTGTTATATATATTTCTTTACATGTATATAATTGTTTAGGGTATTTTTGTGTAAATCTATACAGATTGAGATTTCTTGGGCTCAGTAGTTTTGGGATCTGTGTCTATGAATGGATGGTTGTAGTTTCACTCCGTGGCCAGCGGAGTGATCGTGTTGCTGTTGGCCTTTAACCCAGGTTGCTTCAGGGACACTGATCCTCATCTCCGATCCTTACTTTGTACAAAAGCATCTGCTAAACAGATAAATGTTAATTATGGTGTTTATGAAAATTCAGATTTGTTACAACAGAAATTATGGTTCTGCCACAAAGTACTGCATCCCCTCTTAAATGTTATAGTATTTTGATTGCAATCTTGAGGCTGTTCAGATGTTTCTGTTCCAAGTGGAGACGAGCACATTCAGACTGTGCAGCCTATTCCACATAAAGGAGCAGAACAGTGAAACTCTATTCGTCCTGCACATCTTGTTTTCCATGAGTGACACCAACACACATACGGGTGAGACGGCAAACTTGGGGGTCACAGTACAGGGTCAGGCTATTCTCCTGGAACAATAGGGGAATGCACCTCCAAGGGTATTACTCTTCCAGCCACAGGATTTGAACCAGTGACCTGATCACGGGCACTGAATCCTAACCAGCAGGGCTGGACTGAGATTAAAAATCGGCTGTGGACTTTGGTTCCCCAGTGATGACTTTTGCCCAAAGATTTTTCTGACTTAGGGGGGAAGGTCCCCCACAATGTTTTGCCGGCCCACACACCCATCAGCCAACTGGGAAAATGCCCGTGCTCCTCAAAATTCCAGGGGAGCCGGTTTAGCTGGAGGACTAGACTGGGATCAGGGGAGACTTTATTTTACCAACATGAAAAACGTTACATTTACTGTAGTTCTGAAAACAAAACCACCAAGGCACAACTTTGTCACACTGAACTCTGAACATTACTGTTATGTTAATTTACTGGCTGCTGAGCGTTTGAAGTAAGTCTTTGTCCATCTTGGTCATCATGCTCAGCACAGGTTATTTTTACTAATAAAGTTACAGTGGGATAGGAAACACAGAACAATGTAACTGGCTGAAGTCTGTACACCACTGCAGTTCATCCTCCAAGCCTGATATATCTTTCTTACTGTGTTAAGGCCCTTAATGATCAGGACATATAAACTCTCCTATGAAGAGGAGAAGTAGCACATGCATCTCAGAGTGCCTATTAAAAGTATTCACCCCTTCTTATACCTTAAAATGTTTTGAATTACTGATTCACAGACTCCACAAAGTGATCTAGTTACATATATGAAAAACAAAATTATTGCAAAAACTGATTGCACTGTGAGTCAATGTTGTAAAACCATAAAGCATGGAAAGAAAAAAACTTTTAATAAGCACTGCACTTTTCATCCTCAGACAGATTGCAGGTACTGGAGATTTGTGTACATATTCCATATGAATGGCCTGCAAACAAGCGATGAACTGGCGTCAGAGAAACAGCAGAATTTGAACTAAAAATATCATCCAATTTTCTATAGAGACTATAAACTGATAAAAGACCCATTAAAGAAATACAACCATAGTGCAATATTATATTTATTTCTTACAGTAAATTTTGGTTGCCATACAAGAGTATTGAGGATTTTGGGGAAAGTGCATTTTAACATGAACGTCTCTCTTTTATTTCAATAATTAACTCTAAAGAAGAGGATTTTGTAGCACAAAATTACAGCAACATAGATATCATGAACACAAGTTTTTTACACAAAGTAGAGCGAGAAACACCTTAATATCTATGAAGAATTATAAAGGAAAAGAAAGAGGAAACCAAATTGGAGCTGATCTCTAAGAGGAAATCGAGTTGAGACTGGACTGGTGGTGGTTCGCCCACAGCTGGCAACAAAGCCTAATCCACTGGGTGATGCCTTTAGCATTTTTTTTTCTTTTTTCTTTTTAAAAACTCCACTATTTAGCTCTAATGTTAGTTCCACAAATGTATTAGCTTAGTGATATGTAGTTCCATAAAATCAATTTGTCAACAGTCACATCTAGTCATTTTTATTTAAATATATGTTACTGTAACAAGTGTGCTCAGACCGTTTGCTATAAAGTGGCCTGAGAGGTTATATATAAATTTACAGCCTGTGAGATTTTGGTAATTTATACACACATTATACACAAACTAAGCATTTTCAAAATGTAATTACAATATGTAACAGAGGCAGGTGACCATTTGATCTTATTTCTAAGTGTCAATTTCTCAAGTGGATATGGAGCCATTCATTACATTTCTTTTCCTCAAAATTAAAATAGGTCAAATTTTTGATATTATATGAGAGGATCTGCAACTTTGAAAATAGTCTTGCAGATCCATTTCATATAAATATTGCTTCTTAACTGGTAATTCATAAATCTGATAAATTTTTGATAAACCATACTTTATGTAGTTTATAAAATTTCATATAATTCTATATAAATCATGAAAAATACTGTGCTTTTCTCTGAAGCTCTTTTAAAATAATATCTATTTAAAAATGATAGAATTAGCAGCTTAGCTCCTATAAGTCTTCTTAAAGGAGGTCTGTATTCCCTTAATTTCTTCAATAATTATTTTTTATGTGTATATACTTTTATGTAACATATATATATAATCTACCTCATCCATTCATACAGCTCAGGCATGTTAACGTCAACAGTTCAGTCCTGTCAAGGAGGGGGCAGAAATACTGTAAACTGCACAAAAATAGCCCCCCCCCCACCATTCACTGGGTACAGATTCCCATCAAAGGAGTTCCAGCAGACACTCCTGTTGGCACTGATTTGGAAAATTAAACACAGACACTTTCACCCTCATTTGCTTTCAAAGAACAGTTCTGATGGCAACAGTTTTTGGACTGCTTTATTGTGCTCTGGAGTTGGTTCCACAACAGATTAATACGTTTTAATAAAACCTCTTGTTCCTCTTTTGTAATTTATAATATTTCTGGTATTCTGAAAACACTCCTCCCTGCAACCCTGTCCAGGACAAGTGGTTGGAAGATGGATGAATGGATGAAAACAGTTCTCAAAACACTCAAGAACTGTGCAATGTCAAAACTACACCCTTCCAGTAAATGAGAATAAACATATCTTAACTCTCATTTATTAAGAATCCATTAAAGTTCAGTACCACCTGCTCCTTGTAAGTTTAACATTGGTTTAAAAAGCAACTGGTCTACATTCTCTAATACATGCGTTTACAGCTGTTCTTTGTAGCAGATTACAGACATCTGGTAATTCTTCATTTTAAACAAATGTTCTGACCTTTTGCTTTACCAAACCAATACGGAAAATAAAACAAGCTTCCAATATATCCATCCCGCTAAGTTAAAAAATAATAAACCTGTCATGGGAGAAAAAGAATGAAGATTGGTGACAGCCAATCAAAAGCCACTGGGACCTTCGCAACTTGCCACACCCTGAGATGAAAAGATGGTTTCCCTTCTTCATCCCTGGAGGCCAGGTACAAGGGCCTTCCTGCGTGAAGCTTCAGGAGCACACCCAACAGCAACGCAACAATGAGAAGGCAACTGTCCACCTGCTTCCTGTGTCACTACCCCCCACCCCCCCAAAACAAGTACTAATTTTCCCGATTTGAATTAATACATACACATAGTGTTCTCTGTATATGTACACATATTTATGTAACTTTAAATGTTATTATAGCAGCAAAACATCTCTAAACAATTCACACACTGCAGCCATACAGCACAGTATCAGTCTGTTGCTTCTCTTCCAGATTTTAGAAAAAGAAAAGAAAAAAAAACGCAGGATTGGTTCTTGCACTTCCCAAATGCAGTGCTAAAATATGTGTATTCCGAACCTTGATAAGTGTTCATCTTAGAACTTTTTCTCTCTAAAAACCTCTAACACAGAGCAACAGTTCAGAGCTAAGGATTAACATAGAAATAGTCTCTTCAGATAATACCTCCATCGAGGACTAAAAGACCTACTGTTAAAGATCAGACCAAACTAAAGGAATCAATGGCTGAAAGAATGTTGCTGAATCAAGAGGAACACTGCTCTCTTCGGTAATCTGGCACGTTCTTTTGTGGATGTGGGGTGGGGGCAGGACAGGACAGGGTTGGGCTGGGCTGGGGGAATTCTGAAATAAGAGAGGGTTCGGCCCTTGGCATTCACTCTGACTCACCTGCACTTGCGTGGAAGACAATAATGATTAATATACATTTTACACCTTTCAGACAACTCATATAGATATACTGAATTCAACTAAATCAAAATTTACCATATTTCCAAAAAGAAAAAGTTGAAAGCAAATGACAACTTACAAACATGACTGCTTGCTACAATTGTGCCCCTATAGGTGTGAAATAGGTGCAAAATATTAAGAGGAGGTTTAATTTTCAAGTAGAAACATCAATTCTGGGACTGCATGTATGCTCTGAAAGAAATGATGACGACAACTGAGCAAATACTTCAACTATCTTCTTTCCAGAGAAATGCGTGAGAAGCAAGACGTTTTTTTCTACACAGCTGATGCATCAATCAATATAACCCTTTTTCTGAAGAAATATTCTCTGAAGAAATTCTAGCAAAGATAGAAAATGAAATCCCAGCTCTGCTGGTTTGGGTGCATCCAAATGAAGCTGATTTAAAAAGTCCTTATATTCCAAAGCGATTAGTCTCTATTACAGGTTTGTCACTAAAAAGAACCGCCCCCCTCGGCTCCGGGGGCTCGCGACTCGGACCGGAGGCCAGGCCACGTGCTGATCACTCAGAATCAAGAGAACTCTTGTGCTTATTGAGGAACTGCTTGGGTTATTTCAAAAATGCAGTTCTTTAGGATGTGATGATTCCTATTCTCAGACGAGAGCACAATGGGAATATAATTACAGACTTGATAGAAGTTGGAAAAAAAAAAGAAAAAATGAACGAAGAGAGCAGTCCTTTCAAGAAAGGTCACCCTCTCATCTATCTAATAGGAGTTTCAATGCTCTTTCTATATTCATTCGATGGCCAACTCGAGTCACCCCTAAGTCTATGAGGTCTTCTTTCTGGAGGTTCGGTAAATGGGTCCCCTCAATCTCATTGTCCATAAAGGCGTCCTTGTGCTCAGCCAAGTTGAGGCTCTCCAGCCAATCTGCTACATCATGCTTGGTCCACAGGACAACTGGCTTGGTGGCGAAAGGCTTGTTGGAGACGGCCTGGATGAGAGTCAGCGGGGAGGGTGAACGGCTGCGACCCGAGCCCAGGCTGAAGCGCTCGCCCGTGATGGGTGGTGTGGGCAGGCCGAACACGTCCGTCAGGGTGGGTGAGGTGGCAGAGGCTGGCAGTGAGGAGGCGCGGCCGGAGCCTGAGTCTGGTGGAGACATGACGGGGCTGGGGGCACGGTGCTGGGTCGGCATGCTCTCTGGTTGTCGGCCCGGGGAGGGGGCAGGTTGGCCGGTGCCAGGCCGGACGGCGAAGGTGACCATGGTGTTCCGCTGTGTACCTGAGGCTGGGGCTGCACTCTCTGTACCCCTGGAGGAAAGGCAAGGCAAACAGGCACTTATTTACACAGGGTACCAAGGCGGGCAGCCCCCACTGTTCACAATGCCAAGGCCACACACAGAAATTTAATATACATCATATACAAAAAGATCAATCACTGCATGATGGCATCTGTGGTACATGAATATTTTTAACTAAATTACGTATCTGTCGTTTGATCATTCAGTAAGTTATCCAAAAGTTGCTCTTCATTTTCAAAAAAATAAAACAAATATATTAGAAATAATAATGACATGGAGGGACAAATTACAATATAAGAACTGTGTAACGTATAACATAAATATTAATACATATTAACAAGTTCTTATTTATTTTTTCTTTTGAAAGTGAGTATTGATTTAAAGCCACACAATGCACGGCAAAAAACTAGAGAAGACTTCTTACAGCACCAAATCTCAAGAAAATCCATCCATTAAACAGCTTCACTCTTCATTACTTGAATGATTTATTGAAAAGACAAACTGCACTGGAAATCAAACTGAAAATACAGATATGACAAAAGACTGCAGTTGTCAGCCTGTTTAGCCTGTTTTTCAATGTGATTTGCTAGAAAGAAGGTACTGATCATCCCATGTGTTAAGCCCTATTCAAAGACCCAACATTCAGTGCCTCCATTTCCTCTCCAAGCACCAGCATGTGCCAGGTTTAGTAGATCAAGGGAAGCTGACAGATGGACACCTCCGTGACTCCTGTGCTCTACACATGACCAGTCCTTTACCAGCCTTACAGCCAATCCCCTGTCTGTGTGCACAACTTCTGAATGTGCCACCCCTCCATCTGTTTTTTTAGGGGAAAAAATCCATTTCATCCATTTATCTTTTTTTTAGGGTGGATTAAGACTCAATAATTGTATTAAATGAGAGTCAATAGGATAGTTTTTCTAATTTTCCTGCTTTATACTGCATGTGCAATATGTGAACTTTGCATTTGTATATTGTGACCTCCTACTAGAGGTTATACAAATGTGGTTGGAAATGGTTATAAGAATTAGTACTTTTTTATTATTTCTCAAAGTATCTTTTTTGTATAACAAATATTGTGTTATTTCAATGCATTTTATCAAAATTACAATCATTTGTCTTAATGGTGTTTCTGCACAGTTTACATTGCACAAATTGATAATGTAAAAATGATATTTTTTCTGTTATCAATACAGCCAGTGGAGGGCAGCACCATCAACACAACCTTCACATTAGCTGTCCACAGTCAGTAAACTTCATGATTCTCTAAATGCAGAGGAAAAAGAGCTGCTTCCAGCCAATGCAGTTTCTCAGACAAACATGCTCTTGCTCAGGGAATGAACTTGACCACTTAAGTATTCAAGAATAGTTTCCTTCCAGCATGCAGAACCATGGTGGCCTGAAACACTGAGACACTGCCCGGGAAGATAACGGGCTATGTGCTTCACAGTCACACTGGAGAGTGTGAATTCCGCAGTGTCACAGAGCAGCATTGTGTGTTCTTTACATATTCGTGAAACTGCTATTACACCTTCGGCAGATTTGGGGAGCCAGAGTACATTTCACCACGATCTGGGTCAAGTGGCAATGCTGAAATGCTCAAGATGGAGGTGACCAATAAGCACTGGGTGCAAATTCACTTCTATCTGCTGACCTCTGTGAATATAGAATCAAAGGACCTCCTCATTGTCATTGGTCTATATATGATTCATACAAGCCTTTGCATGCCATTAGATTGCAATGTAATTAAGTTCTGACAACAGTGCTCAACTAACACGATGAATTACAGTAAAAGCAATACAAGATATGGTATTCAAAACACTAACTAATTTAAATACACATATACAACTATATTATTACCTATGTGTTACATTATTAAATTGGTAATTTTTTAAGTACATGATTACTGAAAACAATGGTAAACCTATGCTACTTGAATTGTTTGTTGTAGCTAATGCTAAAGAGGTTGAAGATACACCAGAAAATACAAAGATATGAAACTGAGCCTGCCCAGCTACCTCTTTCACTCTCACAATCCCATTGGGCCTTACTGGCCAATCACAGAGAGACCTGGGTTTCTGGAAGGAGATTCAGCCGGCCAAAGGCAGGCTCACATGCCAT
Organism: Mormyrops attenuatus; assembly: GCA_026777985.1. NCBI lineage: Eukaryota > Metazoa > Chordata > Actinopteri > Osteoglossiformes > Mormyridae > Mormyrops > Mormyrops attenuatus. The sequence goes on along the minus strand of JAODKC010000009.1, from coordinate 23,366,857 downwards.
TTTATTGGTGCAGAGCATCAGGGACAAGATGCTCATGATGACTGCAGCATCATGACAGCTAGATTAGTCCAATGGTAGACGCCGTAAAGCAAGAGTGGCTGAGTTCCGCCCACAGGCTCACAATTTTAAGTCTGTGTGCTGCATGTCCTAGCTCCATGACACAGACCATCAGAAGACACATGAGGAGGTGCACGGTCAATCCCATGGTATCCGCAGGCCAACTGGGTGGAGGTTTGCTGCTTATTACACCTATTACAGGACAAGCCTCACTGAGAGAGGACAGTGTCTTTAACCTGTAACAGCAGGGGTCAAATTAATGGTTACTCATCTTTTATTCATAATGTATATATGAGAAACATATGAAAAATGTACATACGACTTGTAGCTTGGTAGCTTTCTGGCCTGTTCCAGAAAAAGAAATTTACCCATTAAATTTAGCACTTCAAAACTAAATCTGGTTGCTATGTTCTGCAGAAACATTTTGTAAGAGCAAAGATATGTGCTCCTGCTTATTGAGACCTTGCTTTTGTTGCTGACAGCTGGGTAAGGACACGAGGAGAAGCTAAACAGGGCTATGAACAAGCACTGCTCTCATCCCAAACATGTTCATACCGCTTCTTACTCCCCAGCTACTCAATGCTATTTTCCACACAGGAGCCCTTCTGGCACAAATCAAAGGGTTTGATGCTGCTAGATGGGGAGAAGCACAGTGTGCAGTTATGAGGATCCTGTCTGTGCTTACCTGCTCTCTGTGCTGACTGATCACCTATCCATACTCACTATCAGTCTTCATTTGCATCAGCATCTGTATCAAAATTCAAATATCTTCCATGCATGCTACTACATTGTGGTGCTATACCATTTGCTCAACAAACATCCCCCAGTGCTGAGCTTCCATGGTCCCCATAGAAATCCTCAGGAAGTGCAACAAAATAGTGGGTCACCAAGCCTACAGAACAACCCCACTGCACATAGTCAGTAGACCAGAACCATGGTCAGTAAAAACACAACGGGGTGAGGAATTTCTCATGATCATCCCTTGGAATATTGAGGATATTGTGTGAATATTTAGATTTGGGACTCAAAGAATTATGAAAGGTATAATAAGCACATTTGTTGAAATGGTGACCTGGAAACAACAGCCAGTGGGTGAGATTCCACAGCGATCCTGCAAGGATTAGGGGAGCACTGCATATTCTGACAGGCAGTGACCTATGTGCAGAGTCCCAGCCCTGATCCCTTGGCCCTCACCATATATGTCTGGACATCACTGATAGGCAGAAAGGGTGGCGTGATGGAAAGAGAATCATCCTAGTATGCAAAAAAAAACTCAGTAGGAACTTACATATCTCTGCTGCGAGAAACTTTTCATGAGCATTGACCAGGGATGCAAAACGGGGAGCAAGAAACGGAATGTGAAAAAAGAGAACTGTAATAAAAAGATTTAACATAAACAGCGGACAGAAAGGCAAATAATATGATGATGATAGTCATCGCCTTCAGGTAACATTTGAAGTAATGAGAAAAAAATCATTGGTACAAACTTACATGAGAGTCTCAACCAACGTTAAATGTACAGTGTTAAATAACTGGTAAATATGACGGATAATGCATGTTTTTCATCTCCATTTTGAAGAAGGAGACACACAAAAGGGACCCTTAGCTACTTTCACCCACAAAGCAACATGAGCTCACACCCAGAAAGCCGCTGACTACGACAGTTTTGTGTATGAAGTGCAGGAGGGATCAGTGTTTCCTTATCACAGCAGTCATGTTTCTGCTGCAGCCTAGAAGGCATGTGCCAGTCAAACACAAACGATCTTTCACGCCTGTTTACGCTAACAGCAGCAGCTCTCTGCCAAGCCAAAGATTAAATGCAGAATGGATTTTATTTCAGCTGGGGTCAATCGATCCTGTAATTATTCAATACCTTATTTATTCTTTGTAAATTTGATATTGCTTTTAGTAAATGAGTATGAGGGAAAATGTACATCTCATACTGGTATTGCTGTAACAGACTGACTGCTGCACACAAACAGCAAATGCACATACACAGACACACAGGAAATGGGCACACATGGATCCCCTGGGTACACACTCACGCACAAATACACTCGTGCACTGGAACCAGAATAAAATAGGCAGACAGAGCAGACCGAACTCCACTGGAAGGCAGCACAGACATGAAGCAGCCAGGCAACCAGAGCTGGTCTCGTCCCAGGGACTGCAGCTGACAGGCAGCAGTGAAGCAGGTTGCTAGGAGCCACTGCTCTCCAGAAGCCCAGTTGGGCAGCTCCTGCCCTCTGATCCACCAAACACAAGCATTCTCACATAGTAGCTCTGGTGCAGGGCATCCTCACGATTATATAACTCTTTAAGACAAATGCAAAGACTGGCCAGTAAGACGTGGGGCACACGCATATCATCTCCTGGCCCATATTCCCCCCTTCCTTGAAGCACTTTGGTTCAGCCTGTGTTAATCAGACTGACATTATTCATCCAGTTCTCAAGGCTGCTCTCATCATTAGGTTGCTAGGCAACTGTTTCGATCATGGGCAGAACGCACACAGATCTGTGAAAAAAAAAATCTGTATTGTGAAGTCTTAATTTGTACTGGTAGAGAAATGCGATTAAAACAGAGATTGAGTGCTCCGTATGGTCTGGGGCCTGACGCTAGAGAGGCTCTGCATCTGCAGGATGAGATGGCTGGTCCTTCTGTTCATGATGGCTCCTCGATCATGGCATGCACACTACTGACAGAAAAGCTGACCTACCTGAACCCAATGTCAGACTTCAGAACACAAAGGTGATGTGGGTGATGCGAATGAGGTGGGTGCTCTTCATAGCAGTGAAGGATGGGACACGCCATAGAAAATGCATGTAAGATGTAAATAATTCAGCATTCTTTGTCATATTGCATAAGACCCAGGAATTAAAAAAACATGAACACTACTACTTACAGCTGTGTCAGATGACCAAGGCCAATTTCAGATACACAGGTGTTTATTTAGCAAAAAAGACATGCAAGTTTTAATGGCTGCTGCTGTTTTCCCCCAACCAAAGCCGTATGTCTCATTCTGGGAATACACTGGGTTTAGTGAGAACCTAAAAGAGATCATGTTTACATAACACAGCTTATTGGTCTGGTGTGACAGATGTTCAGCAGTCCTCACAGTAAATTTATTAAAAGCTATGTTAGAGCTTTGAATATTAAGCTATTCCTCTTACGGAGATCCCTACTGCAGGTAGAATAACGCAATGTAATGTGGTTGACTATGAAATGTAAAAATGCCAGAGAGGTATCTAAAGGTCCCTGCAACATTAACCAGGATAAGTGGTGACAAGATGGATGGACGGATGGATGGATGATATTTAAAAGGCCAGAAATAAAGGACTACTACGAAGTATAAGTGCATCACAGCTCAGGTTGAAACACGGGAGCTTGATGATTTGACTGGTTGCCCCTAGCAACGAGCCTGCTCACTTGCTGTTCACGGCAACATTTGATCTATGTATGAACTGCAGAGAAGAGGCAACCCCGAAACGCATGCTCAGATAGAGAGAGAGAGAGAGGTAGAGAGAGGTACTTGCATAATATTTTGAAACGCAAGCCAACGCACACTTACTCCCACATCCCGAGCACACACTCACACACCTGTGAACACGTGTATACACACACACTCACACGTGTGCACAGCTCACACTGTCACACAACATACAGGTAAAGGATATTCAAAGATACGTACACATCCGCATGCAATCATGTAACCACACAAAAACATCGACCACACTCATGCAGAACAGAGTGTGCAGGCAAGCCAAGGTATTGCATCCATACGCCCAAATCACAGACACACACTCACACTGACACTTACAGACTCTACACTGTCACATGGGCATATATTCCAAGTTGGCAATTTATTTCTGCACTTCTTGTATAGGCTGGAGATTGTTATTCACTACTCACCCACTCAGCTGGGGAGCATTGTCAGCGTGCATAAGCAAGCCAGTGCAATGGTACTTCTGCAATGGAGCGGGGAGGGAGACCAGACAGAAGAAGGCTTGTTCCTACTAGCGCAGGTGCCACGTGGCACAAAAGAGAGGTTCCAGGTAACCACCAGGCTGACCTCTTTAAAAAGCCAGCAGGCGGTATTTTGGCACCCAATGGAGAAAATAGTATGAGCAAATGTTTAATAGAGACAACATTGCTTCCTGGTTATGAGCGCTTTGGTTGTGATGTTACACAGAATGCCAGAATTCACAGCTAAAATCAAAACATTCAGTTAACAGCGTCTCTTGGGGAAGCGGATGGAGGGAAAAGGCGAGGAATCATTCTTACTTTATTCATTTTGTTTAAAAATAAAATTGCCAGACAGAGGTACAAATAAAATTAAAATATCATAATTTGCAATACTTATTTTATTGAAGGCTAATATCTTAAAACAAGGATCTTTACAGTTAAATGCACATTCGATGGTCGACAGGCTTCTCTTTTTAAAAATAATTTGATAAATATGTATTAGATTTACACGATTGTATATGGCAGGACACCCCAAATTTCATGGCACAGAGCTAAGGTCCACTGCCCCAGTAACATTTGCGGGGTGGGGAGGAGTGGGGTATTCATTGCCCGGTCAGGATTAAATAGTGTTACTGAAGTGATTATCCCATTTCATTAAAAGATTGGGTTATTATTGTTATTATTATTAATAATAATACTTACTGTAAACTTTAGAGAACAAACTTGTACAAAAAGTCGTTTTCCCAAAATGTTTATGCATAGTGGCATGGACTTTGGGCCTAATTTCGCACCGGCGGAAAGCACAATGCAAAGTGGTTGTGCTAGCTTCATACCAGCGCTATCCCCATTTTCGTGGCATGTGCGCACATAATCAAAATTGTAAATGATTTCGCACCCATTTGCACCCACTTGTAGGAGTGGTGTTTTTAAATGAGGCGTGGCTGGACACATTGTCGGCGCATTGCTATTTGAAATTGGCTTTCAGACCGAACATGCATGCGCTGCGCTGGCCATGGGGTTTGTGCATCCCTTCAAAAAAACAGTGATTTGCGCCCAATGCACAGCGCTTGCTGTAGGGTTCAGCGCAAGAAGGAGGCATGGTTTTCAAAAATTTTGCATGCTAAAAGATGGTAAACTTGTAACATATACCTGTGGGAACTCCGCACGCAAAATATAAGTTTCTCCTCCATTTTAATTTCTGGGCCCTTTTCGATACCTTGTTCTTATTGGTTGTGCGACAATGCATCACAGCGCACAGTGGTCAAAGTTCAGCAGAGGTCAATGATACGGTATTGTATTCCCGGCATAGTCCTGTGATTTTGTCTGTCCATCAAATCCATACTCATCCACCACTCACCAACTTGTCCTATTTCTAGAAGTACTGAATGGATCACCTGGAAATGTAAAAAGTTGATAAGTGCATTTTTACCTCAGTGAACAAAGTACTTGTTATGATACATAAGGCCTGAATGTATTCTTATTCATCTATTGCACAGTCCAGTTTGCAGAATCTTTCCAGACCAATTAGGTGGTTTCATGTATTCTTTGGGCATGTTTTAATGTCTATGTTTGAAAATGTCATTTATATTATTTATATTTTAATGTTTAAATATTTATATTTTATTTATTTCTTTTCAGTATGACCAAAATGCGGTGACATAACATTAAGAACTGTAACAGATACACTAAAGTATCTGTTACATGTAAGTGATTTATATTTAATTGACACTTTTATCCAAAAAGGCTTACAGTAGAAGGGAGAGGTACAATCAGAGGTATTTCTAGGTTCTGAAAACAACTGAAAGAGTATTCAAGCCATTCAAAACTTTTAGACCATTTTTCACGAAGGGAGTTTCTTTTCAGTCTAAAGTTGGTGAGAGGATCATTCACAAGACTGGTGTGTTTTGGTCCTGTTTCTAAAGAGCCTAAATCATCTGTCTCTCTGTCCTGCTCTTCTAAAACCTTCTCTGGCTTCCCTGACTGATCTAAAACGCAAAGATAGTGCAAACAGAAAGTAACATACAGTAAGATACTACAAATGCCTTATATAATCCTGATATTCTGTATCAATAAAGTAAATAAACCTGAGTACACAATGACTTCGAAATGAAAATGACATCAAGACTAAACTTTATCTAAATGTCAAATTTCTGAATAGGTAAACAAACTGACCCTGGAGTAGCCTATTTAACTTATTTTCTAATTTCAACTATAGACACACATAATCCTCATTCAACGACAAAAATGTAGATCATCAAATTGGCCTTGATTATACTGATTTCTTCATATTTAACATTTATAGTACACTCTCAAACACACAGGGACACACACACACAGAGCTAAGGAATGGCCTAAAACAGGGGTCTCAAAATATGGGCCCGTAAGACAGTTTCATACAGTTCGCAACATGTTTTTCTTTACTATTTAATCCAGCCTTCAAATCATTCCTTACTTTGTACTAGGGATGAAATAGCTACTGGTTTCACAATAAAATTCTGGGTGGAATTACCTTTTCAAATTGTAATTTTCATTAAAACTGTGGTTAATTTCAACTGTGGCACTTTCAAAAACTTGTCCAGCATCAACTAAAGGTACCTACAGTCTCCCAGACGCAAGCACAAAGGCGCAACATGAAACGCAGGTTTGTTTTGTGTCAGTAAAAACATGGCGGAAGGCAATTACAGTGCTGTGGAGATTTTTCAGCCTTCTAAGAGGATGAAGTCTGATGTGGTCGTAATTTGGTTTTAATCTTCGTGACCACCACCCACTTCTTTATACAGAGGTAAGTTAACTTATAGCGCAATGCATGATGTTGGAACTTCAGAATGGGCAAAAATATCATGGTTTGTCAATAATGTAAACTGTTAGCTACTCTTGTAAAAACAGTACACATTGCTAGTGGTGTAGTGGAGCCTCAGAGATAGCCGAATGCCCATTTGTTAAGAATGAATTCCATGTATTTATATATTCAGTGCCGCCCCTGGCCAAATTGGGGCCCTATGCAGAATTTTATTTTGAGGCCACCCCCAATGACTGTATCACGAAATGCCAATTAGGTTTACAACCTTGCGGTGTCAGATTACTCGTCTCTTTTTTGTCTCTCCTGCCTTGGGCTGACTTGGTGCTCTACGCGCGTCTCACGGCAGCGATGCGCATCCTATGCGCATTTGCAGAGAATGCGTCCCCTTGCGAAAATGGGCCCCCCCATGGATCGTGGGGCCCTACGCACAGCGCGTGTTCGCTGTATATATTATTGGAACAGAACAGTTTGTTTTGTTCTTCTGCATGGAGTTTCTATCATAACTACAATGTGACAGCATTATTTGTATTTTTCTGAAGTTCAGTAAATAGTTGAACTCTTAGGAGACCATACATTCTTTCCTTAATTTACCAGAGGTAGTTTTTATAGGTGAATTTAAAATTTCTAGCTGAAAAAGATGGGAATTTTTTTGTTGTGTGATTTCTTACGTACCCATGGCCCCCCAGGTAATTAGAGTTTGAAACCCCAGGTCTAAAAGATGAGAATGAGAATGATGAGAATGCCTTTTATTGTCATTATATACAATATACAATGAGATGAAAAGCAACTCCTCTGGATTTCCTTCTGCCATCGACTCTCTCCCAGTCTCTAGCTCTAATCGACAGTGTTCTCTTGCACTTACCTCTATTAAATCAACATATTAAAGCATCAAGATAATTTTGTCTACTGACAAAAGTACACGCTGAACATTTATTTTTTGGACATTTCACCTTTGAAGTACTGTGCCTGGCCAAAAAAAAAGAGTCATCATTTGAACTTAAATCAGCAAATACTTAGGAGCCAATGATTGGATCATTATTACAGCCCAGCAACGTTATGCAGCAATAAAGTAAAGTCAGCTGAGTACCTGAATCTACTGAATGGC